>APFE031311679.1:679-75124 GCA_000404065.3 Pinus taeda | reverse complement strand
AGCTGGTTTCATAACAAAAATTTTAAAACTTTTTTATAGCTAAAATTTTTTATTATTGTGTTATTGAAAACCAACATAAATTCATCTTAAATAAAAGTTGAAACGTTTTATTATTGTGTTATTCAAAATAAACATGTATTCGTCTTAAATAAAAAAACAGTGTCTAGTTAGTGACTGGAAATATAGACTTTAGAAAATGACACATGTGGATTCTTTTATTATTGTGTTATTGAAAACCAACATAAATTCATCTTAAATAAAAGTTGAAACGTTTTATTATTGTGTTATTCAAAATAAACATGTATTTATCTTAAATAAAAAAACAGTGTCTAGTTAGTGACTGGAAATATAGACTTTAGAAAATGACACATGTGGATTCCATTATGAGATATCATTCTTGATAACTCAACCACATAGGTCTCTAAAAATTAATAATTACATTAACAAACTAAAAATATTAATAACAAAAAAAAAATGTGAAATAAGATAATCCAATTTCCACCTTATTTTACATTATTTTATATAAAGAGATAAATACATGAATATAGAAAAAATAAATAACTGATGTTAATTCATTATTACTTTAGTTGACTTCAAAAAGTTTACATAAAAAATATTAATAACAAAAAATGCCTTTTTCTATTATAGAATATTCAATGTTCTTAAATTTAATAATTATTAGTTAATTTCCTATTTTGTAAAAGATGTGTAATTTATATCTATTATTAATATAGAGTTGATATGTAAAACTTCGAAAATATTGATGACAATTTTGTTAATGTGGATTATAAATCAAATATTTCAATATGCATGTTTATTAAAAGTTTTTAACATCAAATATATATTGTGATTGCATAGATGTGCTTTTTTCTAATTCTAACCTTTTGACATGTAACATTTTAAATTTTCTTATAGTTAAAACATTTATTATTGTGTTATACAAAACTAACAGAAATTCATTTTAAATAAAAAATAGTTTTGATCTTCAAATATTCAACTTTTCTAGATAATTGATAAATCCTAAATTATAAATTCATATTTCTATTAATCATTTAATTTATATAACTAAGCTTATAATAAATACTAAATATTATGAAATCTCACGAAGTTATAATTTTCGTTAAAAATTTTAAAATTATAATAACAATATATCATAAAAATAATAATAACTTTTAAAAATGTAAAGTTATGTATATATTTGTTACTTATTTTCCTACAGGCAATTTGGTAGAAATGGTAATGGAATTAAAAGTATAGTAATTATTATGATTTAATTTCTTTAAAAGAAAGTTACAATAGTTAGAGAAAATACAAGAAATGACTTTTTTTGTAAAAGAAAAGAAAATCTTAGCTTCTGGATAGTTGGACTATTACTTGGACTGTTACTTCCTCCCATGGCGATTAAAACAAAGGGTCTCAATTGGAATGGCCACAAGTTGCAATGGAGGAAGTATTATGAAAAGAATTAAAATTGGTGACACGTTGTTGTCAAAGAAATAAGTGATAGTGCTAGAGGGTCTTCCCGAGCTCGTTATAACTAGTGGAAATCCTTCAAAAGACAATTTTTTAATTGATTTGGTGATCCTAAGGTCTTAGAATAGTCATTTCCTTAAACTTCTATGCAAACTAACAGGCTTGGGGCGAGATCTGGACTTGATTGTCAGACTCACTTGTTGGGTGGAAAAAGGAGTCACTTCTTGGTTCTTTCTTTGACAAGAGCTAACTAAGGCTAAGATATATAAGTATTAATTCTAGAGGGTCTTCCTGAGATGGTTATAACCATTTAAAATCCTTCAAAAGAGAATTTTGGAATGGACTAGAGGTCCTAATGTCTTAGAACAATCACTATCTTAAACCGCTCTGGAAACTAATGAGCTTGGGGGGGCTCTGGACCTGATTGCCACACTTACTGGTTGGGTGGGTAAAGGAGTCACTTCTTGGTTCTTTCTTTCACAAGAGCTAACTAATGCTAAGACATGTGAGCATTAATTCTGGATTTGAATCTTGATATGCTTTTTGCATTCTGTATTTATTTTGAAGAAAAAGAAAATAGAATTGAAAACTTAAAGTTGTTCACAAAGCGTTCATTTATAATCTTCTGATTAAAGAATTGTTTGAACTCATAGAAATTGAGAACTTACACATTGGTTAGACATGATTGAAATATATTTTGGTGGGAATAGAAAGTGACTATATTGTTGTCTCCTCCTTTCATGAGATAAAGAAAATAAAAAGTCAAGTAAGCATAAAAGTTTGTCTGTGTAAGGATAGATGAGGTCCTAAGAGCTCTAGGTATGGTTACAAAATATAAGATGATATAAATTGTTGAATGGTATAACTTGAGTAAATTAGTAAGAAAAGGAAACCTATATAAAATTCCATAACAAACCGGTTGTTGAAACCTGACAACAAACCATGTGTTGAAACCTGAACTTGGATGAGGTTATTCCCTACTGTGGTTTGGAAACCCTTGGGGATAATCTTCACACTTACAAAGTGTTTATGTTCTTTTTGATTCAAACCACCGATAATAAATATATGGAAAACCTAACAACATAATTAAAGTATTAAATGTACATGGTATGAATGATGCTACTCTAGAAAGGTTAGAGAGAGTAGGGCCTCAGAATTAAGTATAAAAATGATGGGAGAATAAACTTCTGCAAGTATTAAACCATTAAAATAAATGAACCTATCCATACTGATTTGAAAAATTTCAAAGAGCACATATATAAACCAAATTTGAACACCATTTACTTGGAATTGAACAACAAAGTACTACTGGAATAAATTGTAAGAAGTGCAAGCAGACAAACTCTTCTTTTCTCACAACCTAAATGTCATGCATGGAAGAACTTAAAAAATGTTCATATGGTAATGTATTAATAACTTATAGACTAAACATAATAAAGAATATTACGGTACGAAGATAATAAAATGAAAAAAATTGTTTAGAAAGAAACATGCTGATTCGAAAATAGGGTCAAGGATACAACCATACAAATCAAATCATACAATTAAGCTGATATGATCTTTCTTCAGAGAATTCTATAATAATTATTTGAAATATGCAAGCATAAAATTTGGCCTACAAGAAAGAATCCTGAACCTTTAAGAACATAATTTATATAAATATACAAATCATTGAGATAATTCATAGCATTTATGTAATTAAAATCAAAATCTTCCTAAATATCAATTTCAACTAAAGTGAAGTAATAACCATGCCCGAAACCCTTAACCATTAAATTTTCTAAAGGAGGGCACAGGCAGAGGAACCTGAAAGAGGGAAAACCCCCAAAATTGTTAGAAGCATTGTTATGTTGTCTCAACCACCGCAAGAGGAAGTAGAAGCCAAGATGCAACACTCACTTGTAGGTCATAGAAACAATGAAAACAATTAATATCCTGACCTTGTCTAGAACCATGCTCAGAATTTAAAGGTAAATGAAACCCTATTAAGAACCAAATACATCACTTGGGAATGCCTCAGGGACTAATGAAATTTTGAAGGAAAAACCCCTGGTGGTTGTTGGCCTGAGGGGGCCTAACCCAAGTTCAGTGTCAATTAGCCAAACAAATCCCTACAGTACTGGCCCTTTTGGCATCAGCCGATGGAGCACGGACCAAAGTCTCACCCAAAGCAATATGGGGGGATGTTGGAACCAAGTTCCCACACCATGAAATGGTTGTGATGTTTGTTTATTCCTTTTATTTCTACTTTCACACATGTCCTTAATTCCTAGGGCTCTATCTTCCTAACCCCTTATTCCTCCCTTTGATATCCCTGCGAAAGGGTACGACTGGCCTTTGTGCAACCCAGACCTTCGATTCAGATACTTTCCTACTGATAAGGCAACATATTACACAGATTGTCAAATTATCTTAATAATCTTACTTATCTTATCAGGTAATCGCAGTTAGCACTATGTAAACATATATCCTTAATTGTGTTCAGTTATCCTATGTAATTGCATTCATTTGCACATCATATAAGAATTATAAAGGAAATTCATACATAAAATTCTAAGATGCATTAATTGGAACAAAGACACAGAATTTGCAGAATACTTATTTTTATTAATATCTTTAAGCGATTACATATTCTATCCACCCTGCGCACACAACTGCAGGGATCCAAGCACTCAGTTGTGGACTTTCACCCTAGGCCTCTGCACACTTAGCTATGGAGCCTCTACCTATGCTATGACCCGAAACTTAGACTTCTTACTTTAAAGCTATGACTATCTTACTCAAACCATTACAAGTACTTAGAGCTCACTTACTTAGCTCTTTTTATACAATCCCATGGTCCGTGAACCATGGGTAGATCTTTTACAGCTGGATTTACTTTATAAAACTAACGGTAGACAACCCTTTATGACTCATGAAACGTTTTCACTCTGCGACCACAAATTGTGGAGTCTTTACTATTTTATTACAAAATTTTACTCAAAACATTGGCTTTTAGCCCCAAAACTATCCTTTGGGGATCCCGTTCCCAATAGGTCCCCAACACAAACATCGTGACTCACCCTCGAGTCACTTAGTAGGTGCAAAGATCTTTGCGTGAAGCCCTTCCAATTTGACTTAGATTACCACAACCTTAGTTGTGCACTGTGCGGCCCCCTACTTCATGGCTTTGACCATCTGCGTAGTCACAACTCCTGAGCTGTTGGTCTGAAGCTTTTGCTGCGTTGCTTGCAAAGTTGCAAGCTAGCCTTCAATAGATTCTATCACCATGTAAGCCTCATCCAGCCAGGGCTTCAGTCTTGCCTTTAGCGCTGCTTCCTTGTGGAGCACTGCATCCACCTACTCCTTCAACTTCTTGGCCTCCTGCATCTTTGCTATCCTTTGTGTTAGCATGACGGTTCACACTATACCCTTAACCTCATCACAATGTTCTTGTAGCTCGCGCAATTCTGTCTCTAGTCACTAGACATTAGGGTCCTCCTGCAAGCTTGTCAAGACCTCAAAGGACTACTCAAAAAGTTGCGTGTAGTCTGATACTGCACTATCCACCGCCACTAATGCTTCTATGATAGCGATCGTCCACTGCTCCTTCACTTCTGGTGGCGTTGAAGGTTGGGTATTCAACTATAACTCTGTGACCTACAAGTTCAACTCTAACTGAACCTTCAACATCTCAGTATGAGTGTTGCGCACCCCTATGGCCAGCATGTGGATGTGCACCACGACTGGCTCCTCCTCCGAAATGGCCAACTCTAGGACCATTCGACATGCCTCCTTGATGACCTGCATAATGGTCTTGCTCTAATTGGTCGCTTCGGTCTTAGTGGCAATGTAAAATATTACTGCAGTGCCATCTGCTCATTTTTTATCCATTCTTCACTGATCACCTAGAGGGCACAGTGCTCATGAGCCCTCAACTCTGCAATCATTGCATCCTACAAGAGGTGGAGCACTTCACGCGAAAGCGCTGCCAAATTCTACCCTACTTCCTTTAGGGCGTTGACTGTGGGCCTATCAGCTTCATTCTCTATGGTCAGTGCTCCATTAGGTAGCATGATCGCACTGTAGGCCTTCACACGTAGCATCTTGGTAGCCTCTTAAGTGCCGATAGCAAGGATGGTAGACATTGTGCTAGCTTACAATGCGCAGGTCTGCAGCTTCTATAAACCTGTCTAATAGCCCCTAGGATGATCTGTTGCTGCTCCTCAAATATTTGCATGGCCTCCGTGGTGAATTCCCTCACTGTGTCACCGATATCATGCAAGTCACCCTCTATTATCGTGATAGGGTCTAGTAATGTCTTAGTTGCCTTTGATTTCTTCCTGGACCCTCCTTTCTCCAACTCCCTTTCGCGCTTGATGTGGGTGGACGTCTCTTGTGGGTCCGCATTGTGCTACTCGTCTGTCTCCTCCTCTGTCTTAGGTGAAGGCGACCTCACGCCTTTTTCAGAGCCTCACTCTACCCCACCTATTTGCTTTGTTTTCTTTTGTGCGACCTTGCACTCTACCTGGGCCTTATCAGTAGCCTCATTTTTCCTCTTTTCGGCCAGCTATGTCATCTTAATGTCGACCTCCTCCTTCTTTCTCTACTCGGCTGACTTGGTCCCTCCCACTGCCAAGTCTCTTGTAGATCGCCACTCTGCTATCCATTGATCAAGTACCGCATCAATGGATCATCTATCGCCAAATAAGGCAAGTTGTACCATTTCTATGTAGGCTCCTTCTGTGCCCTCATGGATACATGATGGAAGTCTTCTTTAAATTCTGCGTAGCCCTACAGGTTGGCATACACCATAAGTGACAATTGCAGTTTGCAATTGATGGCCATGCGTATGTTCATCTCCATCAAGATCCAAAAGGTATTGTTATCCTTGACTCACTGCACATGCTTGGTTGCCCACAGTGAAGCGTACTTCGCTTCTTTTAGGAAGTCCAGTGCGACCAATGGGAACTGACTATCCTCTGGTAGCTCCCAAGCTACTAGCACAATTGACAGCAAGAGCCACATGTAGAGGAATGTCCTACTCAGCTCCTTTGGTTTCACCGTGAAGGTAGTCTGACCAGTTGAACTAGACTCCTTTGACGCACTAGCTTACTAGCGCGATGACAGGCATTGACACCTCATTGGCGCAACACTTCCTCATCAACTTCCCTGCTCAAATCTATGTGGCAACCTTCACAACAGTGTTGTAGATGCTGGATATAACATATCCATGCAACTTCTTCACCAATTTAAACTTTTCCTTCCTAGACTCCGCGAGGGCCTTTTCTCCACCTTTTCTGCCAAATATCATGGTCGATTTCTCTCCTGTATATGATAATCGCATTATCCTATGAATCAGTCTATTCATGATGGGTATTGGCTCATCCAGCCACAGTCACCCATTATGCATCAAGCACAGTAGCTCCTTGATGATCAATACTGTCACTGAGGTGTAGTTGTAGTGCAACACCGAAAGCAAGTTGAGCAACCTTGCCTTGGCTACTCCTCTAAGCCACCTTCGCGGCTCCAATGCATTCTTTCTGGCATTGGTATCAATGATTCGATAGATAAACTGCTCAACCACTCTGTGTGGGAACTTCTCATGATTAGCTAGGTCCTAGTCCTCATGTTTTAGTAGTGGCACCCACGCCAAGTGCAGTCCATTGAAAACAATATCATCCAAAAGCAGAGGGGTTTGGAAGGGGTTCTTGCTTTCATTAATGTCTTTCGACACCTTGGTCTTGGGATTTTTCAGAGGAACATAATCAAGCAATTAAGTAATAGGGTCCGCACCCTAGGCTTCAATCTCCTCTTCTTCGACTCCCTCATCCTCATCATCCATTGGGATGTCTTCAATGTATTCCTCCTCCATCTCTAAATTTATGGCATTGCCTTTCTCCTACATGGTGGATTTTGGTGGGTTCCTCTTTAGTGATATGCACACCGGTATGACATTCTTCTTGCACTATTTATCCTTTGTGGCCTACATGGTTGGGGTTGTCTTTCGTCTCAACATCCTCGGTGATTTAGGGACTTCGACTAGTACTTCGGAGACCTCTGGAGCGGTTACTTATACCTCTGTCTCAACTTCATTATGTATAGCTTTTGTGCATGCCGACATAACAGTTTCCAGTAGTGCTCACGAAGTCTCTGGTAAGTTTGCAAATGTTGGAGTCTCTTTCAAAGCCTCAAAGAATTCTCGGTTCATGAGTGTGTGAGAGCTCAACAAATCAATTCTCAAAATGCCAAGTGTTTTTACTGGACAACCACTTGTAATTTCTAGGGAATTTTGAATTCAAATCTAACCATTCACCCCAAATTCGGTTCATTAATGTTAGATTGGCAGTAGATTTTCAAGGCTCTGAGCCATAAATTTCATCTTAAATGTCGGTCGCCTGCAACATTTGGCTGAATTTCTACCATCAAATCATGAACAATGACTTTAACGGTCACTTTCTGGCTGACTACCATGAACCCTGTGACACTTTCTTGCTTCACACAATCATCCAATAATGCAGCTCCCCAACCTGGGTAGTGTATTTTATAGTCCCGTGCCTCCTTTCAGCTCCCTCAAGTGCTAAGACTGTGATACCTTCATCTAGTCACATGGTTGGACCACCGCTCTATGGCTTCAACCGACTACCATTCACCTTTCCTGGGAAGGGATATCCATTGAAGTTGACCAGTTGTATCACTCCTCCGTCAGTAATTTCCTTAATGACATAGGGCCCCAACCAATGTATTTGGATTTTCCCTAGAAATTTATCAAACTTGCTGTCATATAACAAAACTAGGTCATTTACCTTAAAAGGTGTGCAACTTAATGTGTCGATCATGCCATGCTTTTTCATGCTGCTTTTGGACCTATTGGTGAAATCCATAAAGAAATATTTCTTCCTCAAGCCCATCTAGCTATGTGACCCTTTCCTCTAGGGCTCCGCGATCCGTTATACATGTGGACATCATTAAGCGCGAACTAGGAACAATATATTCCATAGGCATTACCACTTAAACACTGTAGACAAGCCTAAAGTGAGTTTGTCCAATCAACTTCTTGCATGTCCTCCGATAAGCCCATGGTACTATAGGTATGTGTTGGTCCCAATCACTTGGTGAGCATTGCAAGCCTTGGTCAACACGTTTTCTAGCACCTTATTGAATGCTTCCACCATCTCATTAGCTTGCAGGTGATAAGGCATTCTCCTCTGGTGATATACCTAAAATTCCTCTGTTAGCACACTAATCATCTCATTCAGAAAGTGCATACCACAATCACTCATCAAAATCTTTGGGCAGCCAAATCGTGTCAGTACATACTCAAAGAGGAGATTTGTAGTAGTGGCACCTGTGCAATCCTTCATGGGTTATGCCTCCATCCAACGAGTCAAATAATTTGTTGTGGTGATAATGTACCTTGCTCATGTCTTTCCTCGGGGTAATCTATTTCCCATTTCTCAAAGGGTTGCAACATCATTTGTTGATTCAAAGGTATCTCATCCCTCCGCAATGGCCTACCAATACTTTCACACATATCACACGCCTTGCAATATGCTTTTGAGACCTGATGGAGGGTTGGCCACCACAACCTTGCCCACAAAATCTTCTATGTGGTCACTCTTCCTGCATAATGTCCTCCCATGGTGCCCCCATGAGCATCCATGAGGATGCTACTTCTTTCAAACTTAGGGACATATTGTCGCAATATCTCATCAGATCCCATTTTATACAGATTTTGAGCAATGATAGAAAAATCTGTCACATGCACCACTAACTCCTTCTTTTGTTGACCAGTGTATCCCCCTGGGGTAGTTCCTATCATTAGGAACTGTATGATATCCTCAAAATTAACATCTGCAGAGTGCACTGCAAATAGCTACACATCAAGCAATCCTTCCCCCAAATTAGTGGGTTCTTCGCTTGTTTTGATGCATGAGAGATGGTCTAGTCTTACATTTAGTCATCTAGGCTTCACAATAAATTCAAAATCATATTCCTGGAACAATAATAGCCACCTGAAAACTCTTCCCCCCCAACACAAGCTTATTGACCAGGTACTTCAGTGTGCAATGATCTGTGTACATCTTAAAATGGCCTCCTAGCAAGTAGTTTCTAAACTTTTAGAGCACGTATACCATGGCTAACCCTTCACACTCGGCTGTGGAATAGTTCTTTTCTGACTTAGATGACCTTCTTCTTGTGAACACTATAAGATGGTCCAATTCTTCTCCACCAGCTTGTGTCAGTACTGCTCCTGGTAGTATACATGATGCATCAACGTGTATATGAAACTCTTTCTTCCAATCCAGGATGACTAAAATTGGCACAGTGACCATCTTTTTTTCAATACATCTAGGCTCTCCTTATAGTCCTCATTCCAGCAGAATGTGACATCCTTTTTCAACAACTTCTCCATAGGCGCAGTGATATGGGCATAGCCTTTGATAAAAAATTTGTAATACCCCATATGTCCTAGAGTAATGCACAGTTGTTTCATACTCCTCGATGATTCCAAATTTAGTATCACTGCAATGTTTGAGGGATCTACCATCACTCCCCACCTACAAACAACATGACCCAACAAGTTCCTAAAATGAACACAGCACAAGCATTTCTTTATATTGAGTGCGATCTGAAACATGGTCCAATCATCAAAGTATACTTCCAAGGACTTATGAATAAACTCCTTGAGTGCAGCAATGACTACGTGAGAGAAAATTGTAGGTGTGTTCTTAAATCCAAGTGGCATGACTGTGTACTAAAAATACCCCCACTCAGTTGTGAAGGTCATCTTGCTTCTATCCTCCGACAAGATTTTGATTTGGTGGTAGCTTGAGAACCCATCAGTGAAGGAATATGCTTCTTGGTCACCTACATTATCCAACACTTCATCAGTGAATGGAGTGAGGAGAGGATCATGTACACAAGCATCATTCAACTCTCTAAGATCCATGCATATCCTTATTTCATTCTTCTTCTTCTTCTCCTATGCCACCATTGGGCTTACCTAGTCATATTCCTCCACAGGCTCAATGATGCCTGTTGCGAGCATCCTGTCTATCTCTAAGCAAATGTTCTCCTTATACTTTAGATTGAGGTGGTAGGGTCTTTGTTTAACCGACTTCATGTCAGTTTTTAGCATGATCTTCATAACACCTAGGTCTTTGATTATCCCTTTTAGATCCATAAACTTGGTAGGGAATAATTCCTTGTATTTGTGGAGAAATTCAGCAACCTTATCGTCCATCGCATCATCCTAGTAATCTCCAATATTTGTGAATTTGGGTTCTACCTCCATACCAACATTTACCTGTTTCGTTTTCAGCAGCACGGTTATGTCAGGATTCCAAATTTTTGGTCCTTCAACCTCGCAATAACCTTTCATTTCAAGGATGTTAACCTTTTGTGGATCCTCATCTTCTTCTTCAGCGGTTACGTTATATCATTCTGCCTTGTGACTTAGCTGAGTAGACCACTCAGGCTGAATCATGTCGAAAGGATCTTGTAGTATCCTCAACATTGATGCTTTCACCTCTTGTAGCACCTCATCAATACAATCAAACTCATCTTCAAAGCTAAATGTCATTATGAATCCTTCGCACAGAATATCCCATTCACTTGTACCATGGTGAGCTCCATTTCTATGTACCAGTTCATTGGGACGACATCCACGGTGTGACAGAAAAAGTGCACCCATTTAGGTTGGGGATTTTCTCCATAAGCCTAAGCCCATTTAGTCAACTGAATGTGGGTCATCCTGACCATCATATTTTTCTGTTATTCATACCTTCGGCTACCCAAAGAATGTCCTCAACATCTGCCTACATTCACCCAATCATCAAATCTTCCTTTATGTGTACCCCACCATCCTGCCAGCGTACCATGCAGTGCCCAGTCCAATGCCTAGAAGCGCTAGTTTTCTGGTACCTCCCTCTCAAATGCATCCAAAAAATATCTACATGATTCAGGCCATCATGAGTGGGCATATTTCTTACTTCTAACGACACACAGCGGAGCGACCGTGTCATCATGTTACAGCTCCATGTAGTTACTTCACGTAATCGATTCTTCCAACGCTCTAATTCTTCATCAGAGTTTGAGGTGAAGAAACTTCATGATCCCATGTAATTCATCAATCGTCGTCAGATTCACCCAATATTGTTCTCGAGATGTTATCTTGTAGATCTAATCTAGATCATCATCACTCTCATAATCACGGACTGGTTTAGTATAGCGCAATCCGTCAGTAGCAACTAAGGGTACTATTACATGGAACGATTTATTCTCAAATATCATCTTTCACTTCTTTAGATTGATTACCCCATTCATATTAGTAGCCCAATCAATTCCCAGGAGCGTGGGATAGGGGTTTCTATCATCCACAATTTTTATTACCTGGAAGTCAGCCAACGTGCTCGCGCCTTCAATATCTACAATCACCCCTTCCAAGAGCCCCATGGGGATGATATTCTATTGATTCACCATCCTTATCTGAATCAGAGACCACTGCAGCATGGGTCTTCCCATTTGTTTCCAAGTCTCATTCATTGGGGCGTTTGCATTTGACCCCAGATCCAAAATAACTTGATCCATCTCATATTCTCCTATCTGCGTGGTCAGCCTCATCTCCTGTCTCATCCTTGTTTTATGCTTACCAATCTTTGACACTACACGAGCCTCACTTGGGGTGTTTCCAGTGCATCTGTTTATAAGCACTTGTGGCCCCTTCATAGCCTTGCTATCGCACAGTAACTTCATACATATCTCCAAGAAGGTTGTAAGCATAGTAGGGTCCATCTCCTGATCAAGCTTATCCTTTCTCACTAAGGTGGAGGCATCAGTAAACCTCTTCTTCACATCCATGAATGTTTTAGGTGCGTGCTCCAAATAAAACTTAGCCTCATTCGCTGGGGCTTTGTGAAACTATGTGTTGTCTTCAAGTTGTTTCCCCTTGTCATCTCTTGTTGTGATTCCACTTCAAAGCACTATATTTATGTTTGTATCTTGTTCTCATGGCTCAGAACTGATCATCTACAGGTTCTGAGTAGGGTAATGTGGTAGTGCCCCTTTGTCATGTAACTTTGCTATTAGGGTAGGAAAGTATTCCATTTCATGATCAAACAGAGTGGAATACTTGCACGACGTGGGTGTAGGGTTAGTGCAATCAAGGGCATAATGTCTTGGTCCTCCGCAATTGTAGGATATCTACTATCCCTAACCTCTACTAGGTCCTCCTCCACCTCGTCCTTGTTCGAGCCCGTGAAATCTTGTCCACACCATCCTCGTGCTCTAGTTAGGGGGCCACGTTTCTTCTTGTACCCTATAGGTAGGTGTTATATCCATCATCAAATCGTAGCTTCAGTAGTTGTGCTCACCATGCCCTACCGACCTACAAAAGTTGAAAAACAACCGTTGTGGTGTCTGTACAAACTTCTGCAACAAATGAAAATTATTCGTCACATGTTTTCCTGCTACTTGACATATAGTGCACCACAATGCAGGCTGCGCACTTGGTCCTACCTATGCTTCCGGCGTCAAAGGCATCGTTCCTCCTCCTGCTAGGTTATTCACAAATACTAGGTATTGGTATTTATCATGCCCCTGAGCCTTTCATTTCGGGCACCATACCTCTTCGCGCACCTCTGGTCAAACTATTCTATCCTGCTTCAAACTTTGCATCTCAAGGAAAAGATTTTTCAACTGTGGGTGGATCTACTGGAACCCCAGATTTGGATCTTGGATCAACATCTCATGTAGTCTCATCACAATCTCTAAGGCCTCTGCCTGATTCATTATCTTCTATTGTGATAGACCAACCCTTAGGTGTGGCAGGAGCAAAGGCAGAAACCATTTGCGATGTTTTCCGTCTATTAGGTTCATGTTAGTTTTGTAGATTTTACACTTCAACCTTTGATCGAGTTCCCAAGGTGTCTCACCTGGTTGCATCATGATTTCCTTGAACCCTGCAATTGACTATGGCTCAGATTTAGGCCTACTGAATTCTTTATTTAGTGCTATCTGGATGTCTGTCAGTCCAGAATTCAAGTTATCATTAGAGTACCTGATATACAAGGTTAGCGTTCGATCCTCTAGAGCACTAACCAATGTCACCTTCTTTATGTGATCATCTGTAACACTGTGAGCTTCCCATATGGCTTTCATCACGAACTAAAACTAGTCCAAGTGCTCATTTCACAAGCCTTTGAGCAAAGGTAGCTTCACTAAATTTGCCATATTGAACTGCGGTGGAGGTGGAGGTGGTACGGGTGAAGTTTCTAGTGAGGGTGGTGAAGTTGGAGGTGGAGTTGGTGGAGGTGGTGGTTGTGGGAATCCTTGTCTTATTAACTGAATAACACTTTGTAGAGAAGCCCGCATTGTCTCCTCTTTGTCACCTCGCGGAGTTGAAATCAATGGACTATATTCAGGACACTTTTTTCCTCCGTTCGTGTAAGTTTTTCCACTTCATGTAGCTTCGAACATCAAGGTAGCTGCATAACCCACTTTTTGCATAGTAACATTTTAATTTAGGTATTCAAAAGAATTCAAGTACTTACCTCGCGGTCCTTTGAAAAACCGTTGATCCACCTCATTGTAGCTGACTAAGGTATTGACTGCAAATTCAGTTACAAATACTCCTATGACACGATTGAGCCAATGATTGATAGCACGGGTGATCTTATCCTCATATGCTTGAAATATCTGTACCAGATCTAGGATCCAAATAATAAGACTCTCAAGTCTCCACCTTCCTTGGCTATCCACTAGCTTTATAATCCACTTATATAGCTCAACCTGAAAGGAACAAAAAAAGATCTCATGTATTTATGTATATAGGTACCTATCCATCCATTATTCCTTTGTCAGTCACGTACTTCTGTTATCTTATGCCACGAATTCGTGGATCTTCCTATCAACTAGTCTCCAATCCCTTTCTTAGTTGGACTCCAATGTTACGACATCACACATATTATGCAAATTCCGGTCTCAGCAACGAAACCATTTATTAGCTTGAGGAGGTCTGACCCAGGTTCAATGTTAGTTAGGAAAAAAAATCCCTACACTACTATCCCTTTCGGGATCAGGCCATGAAGCACGGACTAAAGTCTCACCTGGAGTAGTATGGGGGGATGCTGAAACCAAGTTTCCAAACCCTGAGATGGTCGTGATGTCGGTTTATTCCTTTTTTTCCTACTTTTATGTAGGACATTAATTCCTAGGGCTCTATCTTGCTAACCCCTTATTCCTCCCTTCGATACCTCCGCAAAAGGGTATGGCTAGCCTTCATGCAACCCTGACCTTTGATTTAGATACTTTTGTGCTCCTAAGGCAACATATTGCGCAGGTTCTCAAGTTATCTTAAGAATCTTATTTATCTTATCAGGTAACCATAGTTAGCACCGCATAAACAAATATCCTTAATTGTGTTTAGTTATCCAATGTAATTGCACTAATTTTCACATCATATAAGCATTATAAATGAAATTCATACGTAAAATGACAAGATGCATTAATTGGAACAAAGACACAAAATTTGAAGAATACTTCTCTTTATTGATATCTTTAAGCGATTATAGACTCTATTCTCCCTCCGCATACAGTTGTAAGGGTCCATGCACTCAACGAAGAAATTCCACCCTAGGCATCTCCACATTCAGTTGCGAAGCCTATACCTACGCTATGACCTGAAACTTAGACTTCTTACTTCAAATATATAACTATCTTACTCAACCCATTACTACTACTTAGAGCTTACTTACATAGCTCTTTTTATACAATCCCATGGTCCGCGGACCATGGGTACATATTTTACAGCCAACTTTACTTTAAAAAACTAAGGGTGGAAAACCATTTATGAATCATGAAACCTTCATACTCCATGACCACAAATTGTGAAGAATTTAGTATTTTATTACATAATTCAACTCAAAACATGGGCTTTTAGCCCCAAAACTGTCCTTGGGGGATCCCATTCCAAACAGTGGCAAGGAAGTATTGGTTTAAAAAATAAAAGGGAGTAATTAGAAATATTCATAGGAGGTAAGTACTCAGGGATTAAGTCAAATAACTTAACGATGAAGAGTCGTTACATGCCATAAAAAACACATGTCAATACATCGATTCCGTGACCTGAGCATTACAGTAAACTGAACCAAAGAATATTTAACAATATACAAAAGTATGGACACTAAAATATGTTCCAAGTGAGGAAGACCCTTAACACTTCTTACCCTTGCAACTAGCCGACTTGTTGAACCAACGAACCTCATGTTGGAGGAATGGTAGAGCTACACCACTGGAAAGATGGAATGGTAGTGTTGATGGGCAACTGGGTTGCAAACTAGTACCATTAGCTTTCTAGCTGAATTTTCACCCTTCGATGAAAAACATAATATCTGATGGTGAGAATGCACACTATTGTTTTCCACTATGCTAGCCATAATTAACCTAGGTGACATGTTCATCAAGTTCTTGAAAATTCCTGAGTTACGAGTTTACCAATGTATTTCATTTAATTATTTACTTGTGTGAACCTTAACCCTATAGGTATTAAACCTTGGAAATTATACTACTCAATTGAGCGACCATCAAAGATATGGAAAATGCCTCCTAAAAACCATAGGCATCATGTTATCACCATGAATATTAGGTATATAGAAAATTAAAGTATTAATATGCTCGTATTATAAAATAAGTAAATAAATAAATAAAATGTTTTACTGTCATTCTCTGGGTAAAAAATCTTATTATTGTTGTTGAGTGGAGGATACATGTTAGAAGTGGTATGAGAGGCAAGGTAACAACCATATAACCTATTGCAAAATTAATTAAAAAATACATATATGTTGTGATTACAGAGAGAGGACTTATTGAGGAGAGGAGCGGGAACTACACAACCAATAATGTCAGTTGTTGAATCTAGTTCTATACCTATTTCAAGGCCCAACCCAAAATCTGGATTCAACTAGAGGGAGACCATCAAAACCCTACTGCCATGTTGTTGGAGACTGTTCAGCAATTAAGAACTGATATGGCTAGCTTATGGGCGTACAATGAGAGATTAATGCGATATTTGGAGCAAATACTGAAAAAATAATTTTGATCTCTAGAATCATAGAACCTCTATACCCAGCTCTAAAAATGTTTATAGGGATGAGGAGAAAAGGAAGAGAGGCGAAAATGTGCCTAGAGGGAGTCAAATCAACACTTAGAAGGGGATACGGGTGGAAATGAGGAAGAAAAAAATGTATCAAAACATTAGAAAAGAAAGAAAAGAAAGACAAATTTAAAAGGAGAGTTCAAGAAGATTAAACCCCTAGTCTTTGATTGAGAAATGAAAGGAGTTGATGAGGTGTGGTTGATTAATAGTAAACAATACTTTCAAATTTATGAATACAATGATAATCTCAAGGCAAGCTTTTCCGTCTACCAGCTCCAAGGAAGGCCATGTTGCAGTGGGAAGAAGTTAAGTCTGTACATGCAATTGAGGAGCAGGGAGTGACTTGGAGATATTTTCACAACGACAAGGAAAATTAATTTCATGATATTTGACTGGGATAACTCTCTATGGATGACCTTGTGACTGAATTCATGTTTCTGTTACAATATGTGCCTCATATCCGAGAGAAGAAAGCCAAGGTACAATGCCTCATGAGCATCCTTCAAGCATTCATGAAAGAATGTTTAGATTTTGATAACCTAAAAACCATGGATGAGGCCATTAGATAGGTGAGAACCTGTTATCAATATATCAAACAAAATGGAGAATGAATTAAGAGTTGGGATCAGAACAAAGTACAAAAAAACTTCTAGAATATCAAAAAAAGGAGAAAAGTGGAAATGCGAGAAATATGCACAAAAACCAGTATAATAAATTTTCTGGAAAGAATTAACATAAATTTAAATCACAAAATGAAACAAGATGGGGAGAGATTTCGAGTAAATCAGGGTCCAGCAATGGTAGAAACTCCCATTCGAGTTTTGGTGATGTGGGGAGCCTCACTATTACAAAAATTGTCCTCACCACACCAGAATAGAGTAGGTTGACAACCTACGAGAGGTTTCTACAATAGGTCAGGTACCCGAAGACATACCCAATATCGGTGCTACCTTAGAGGACTCGTAACTTAATATTATTCTACTATGGTTGAACTTGAAGGTAAGATGCATATCCATGTTGTGTCTATTTTGGTAGAAGCAGGAGACAATTTAAGTTATGTCAATCCTAAAATCATGGAAAGGTGCAATATGAAAAATTTTAAATTTAAAAGTACCTAGTTGGTATAGTGAGATAGTGGGGAAAAAATAGGTAACAACCAAAATAGATGATTTTCCCATTGATGTAGTAGGTTAGCAAATTAATATGAGTCTAAATGTCTTAACTTTAGGGTCTTATGATGTTTTAATTCAGACGGATTGGTTGGAAAAACATTGATCATTAGTAAACTATAAAGATAAGACTACGAATTACCTTTCTAAGGTGGGGGTCTAAGAAGATATTCAGGGAGTAAAAATACCTATTAAACTAAATCAATTACTTCCTCCTAGTTAGGTAACTATATTAGGAAAGGATGTCAAATATACGCAGTTCAAGTTGGTTTTACTAATTCCAAGGATTATCCAAGCTTGCTTGAAATCTTACTAATTATTCAGAATTTCATGGATGTGTTTCTGGAACAAATTCTAGGATTACCTCCCAACTAGGATATCAATTTCACCATAGAGTTGATACCACGGGTTGCATCAGTGTAAAAAGAACTTATTGAATGAGTATTCCTTAATTAACTGAGCTGACGATGCAGTTACAGAAATTACTTGACAAATGTTATATTCATCCAAGAGTGTCCCCATGGGTAGCACATGTCTTATTTGTCGGAAAAAATGGTATCATGATATTATGCATCAATTATCAATAACTTAATAACCTGACTATTAAAAAAAATATCCCTTGCCAAGAATTAATGATTTATTTGATCAATTCAAAGGGGCTACACTTTTATATAAAATAGATTTGCAATCAAGATACATTCAAACAAGGGTAATAAAGGGAGACATTCCTAAAACTTATTTTTAGCCTCGTTATGGTCATTATGCATTTCTGTGTAATACTCCTCTGATTGATATCATGATGGGAAAAGTTAGATTGTGTTATAGCAGAAAATCTAGGTCTAGGGACAAAAACGGGAGAAGATATTTTATTACCAAATAGATAAAGGGAAATTTAAATGCCTGGATAATTACACACCTAGAGATGAGAGTCTTGCCAAATGAAATGCCATTGGTGAATGTGAATGCCTAACTCCTTCATGACAAGAATTATAGATCAAATTCTAGGTAAGATTAATCGATGGGAGATAAATATACATTAAGCTGCTTAGTTGGAGAAAGATGCTAATTTTAAAAACAAATAAATAACATAAAAGCCTTGCTAGAGAGAAAGGCGAGCTTTTATGGAAAAATCCTAGGAAATTGGATAAAAATATCCATAGAAGCGAGATGCCGTTGAAGGAAACCATATCATGAAAATAGTGAATTAAATACCCATTGAAGGAATCAACAAGAGGTTGTTGATACATGGGAAAGTACTCAGAGCTCGCGAGTGAACTAGTGGAGATCAGTTCTAGGTTGCGTGGTGGTGTTCGATTTTCCAAGTGACACTTTATTAGCTAATCTAGTTTGAATCAATCAACTGCATGGGATGCTTCTTAATCATTTAACTCGTTGTGTTTATGCTATTTTTATTTGGCATACAAATAGATATATATGTCATTTTATGAATTATAAGTTGATTTGATACACCTATATGTGACAATTCAGGATCATAAATGTAAGCCTAGTTATTATAAGAGGGTAATTCATAGAATGTTCTTGTTAACATTATCAATTGAAAATTTACTAGAAGATTGTTAGATTTGGTAATCGAGTGTCCGAATTAATTTTTGCATGGTTTGACATAATCTATTTTCTAGTTATATTTATTTTGTTTTTCAAGTTGTTCTTTAAATATCTGAAACATTATATAGAAAACCACGCTTACCATGACATGCATGAAAACAAGCCTCTGGGGTGTACTGGTATGGAAAGGTCAGAAGTTAAGAGAAAATGAGCTAGGTACGATTCTCGTTTCTTTAGGTCCGGCTTGTGGGCAACCTTGATTTTAGCTAACAATACTATGTAGTACCCCATACATATTTTTAGGCATGAAAATAAATGTACTGTATAATAGTAAAAACAACATATATTAAGCTATTTCCAGTTTCATGGTGATAAAGTCTATGCTGTGATGGTATCAAAATTAATTTAAACGATTTGACTGCAAGACTTCAATGTGGGATCTACAACAATTTGAATGGAAGTTTTGACAATGGAACTTCTCTTGGAAGCTTCGTTTCTGTTGTATTTCTAAGCATGACTGATACACTAGAAGGATTTTTTTGGTTGGACCCTTTCATGGGTCAGGATACTTCCTCAAGGAAAATAACTTAGTGGATGGTGCATGCTTTATCTATGGGCTCTTAATTGGAATGCCTTCAATCTTGTTCAGGAATGAAAATTTCATGCAGAAGGCTATCATCAAGTCAGTGGATATAAAAGGATTTATTAGACAGGCTCTCTAGATTGGCAATAGCCCCTAACAGTGATTGCCTTACTAAATATCCTATTGATTTCTCTTTGTAAAATTGGGATTCTGATGCATATGAAGATGATGATGGTCCTCGGTACTGTAGACAAGAAATTGAATATAAAGCACGGTTTTTGGCTCATGAAATTGATTGTCCTAGTGGTCATGAAGATATGAAGTTGGACAACGATTGTAGTATGAATGAGGATCCTTGAAATTTTGGTGGTGATATCAAGGGAGTTACAGAGGAACCTTTAGAACCAACTTTGAGGAATATTCTTTGGAAAGGAGCACAACCCAATGTGGATGGTGTGATTATCCTTCATGAAGATAGTGTTGTAAAAATCTATAAGGGAGAGTTCGTAGACTTGTTAAAGATGAGAAATCCTTGGTGCTATGTGAATGAGGACACATAGGTAAAAGTTGGTGACAAGGATGATTGCAGCAAAAGGAGTTACCATTTCTCAACAGAACATTGCAATTTCAAGAAGCCAGTGTGTGGTAGAGGAAAACGATATAGATGATGTATTAATGGTCATTAACAATAAACAGTCATTAGTAAAAATGGAATATGCTTATTCAGGGTAGTGGGGTATAAAACAATTAAATCTATCTCAGATGATATTATTGTAGCTACATAATTTTGCATACTACTCAAACCCAAAAAAATTATAATTGAAACCCCAAAATGAGACATACTAGAAAATAATAAACAATGGAAACAAAGGTACTTATACTCCTCTATCTAATAGTTTCATTCTAAATTTCAGAAGAAATTCACTCCTAAGGCTTTTAGTTATTTAGACATGCGAGGGAAAAAGAGACAACAGTAGATACAAATATTAAATTCTTGAGGAAATCTTTTTAGCAGTAGGGGTTAATAATAATGCCTTTTTGTGTTATCTTGATCAATTCAGGATGAGTATCAAGTCTGTAGATTTTGTAAAAACCGTTACCATCACTAGAGGAAAAAAGATCATTGGTGAGGGTCATTCCTCTAATGGACCTTTGAGGTCCCTCACCAATGTCGCATATGATGATGGTCTTCAAAAATGTGTTGTTGTAAGTGTTTATAGTGATGTTCCTTTAAGGTTTGTCACCAAAGACATTTTCAATGACACTTTTGGTGAGGGTCGTTAAAGGCCCGTCACTAATTCTCTCTTTGGTCACACTTTTGGTGAGGGTCGATAAAGGGCCATCACTAATTATCTCTTTGGTGACAATTCTGGTGACGATATTTTATTGACCATCATCAATGATTTTTTTGGTTACTTTTGGTGACGGTCAATAAATGTTCATCAAAATTGATCATTCCAATGAGTTTTTGATGACACTTCATTCCCGTGACGGACCTTTAAGGTATGTCACCAATGTCGCATATGATGATGGTCTTTAATTTTTTTTTTTTGTAAGTGTATATAGTGATGGTGCTTTAAGGTTTGTCACCAAAGCCATTTTCAATGACACTTTTGGTGAGGGTCGCTAAAGGCTCGTCACTAATTCTCTCTTTGGTGATAGTTTTGGGGAGGGTCATTAAAGGCTTATCATTAATTCTCTCTTTAGTGACACTTCTAGTGACGATCTTCTATTGACCCTCACCAATGCTCTTTTTGTTTGCTTTTGGTGACAGTCAAACAATGTTCATCATTATTGATCATTCCAATGAGTTTTTGATGACATTATGTACCTGTTACTATATTTTTTGTCAAAATATAATGATTTAAAACCATTGTTGTGGATTCTTTTTCATTATGTGTCCAAGGTCATCATGGTTATAACAGTTCGTCAATTTTTTAAGAAGCAATTAGTGTGTATCATTTACCTCAAGTCATAAGAATATAGTTTTTCTATGACTCAACACATGATTCATCTCCATTAGGTTTATTATCTAGCAAATTTCTTTTAAATAAAGTTCCACTAGTGTGTGTAGGAAATATATTATTGAATACATAATCAAGCTCTGTCAATTCTATTAATGAGATAGACCTAGCACTCCTCAACACTCATGACACACCTTAACATGATTTGGAACAATACACTAACATTCCTTGGCAACTCACATGTCTTGGAACGTTTTTGTACCTAGAACATATTTCCATGAGTAGGATGCCCAAGCACATGTTCACATGCCCTAACATAGAATATCACTCCCCTATCATGAGTTTGCATGTCTTGTAGTCCTTAGCATGCCCTAGAACACCTTGGCATAATATTGCATTGACAAAAATTAGCACTTAGCAGAGATTGGCACTTGGCATGTATTGGAACATATTATTAGTGTGCATAGCATGTCCCTTTTGAAAAATATAAAGTATTAACTTATTAACTTTCTTATGTGTTCATTTCCTTGCATTTTAGCTTTGTTACTCCTTTTTTCCCTTGAAACTCCTTGACAAATATTGGCATACTCTGGCACGCTGCACATACTGGCATGCCATCGCACTATTTGGCACATGTTAGCACACCGATATCATAAAGACTATTTATTCCATAAGGTATTCCTATCATGTTCAGTCCATAAGGTATTCCCTTAAGATTGTGAAAAATATGCGTATAAGAATAAGGGTCATGACCCTTAGAGCGAGGGTTATCTCTAGAATATAGACCACATATTTGGAAGATGGTTTGTAGAAGTATGTGTGGAGATAATAGATCCAAACAAGGGTGGGACCAGAGTAGAAAATTGAGAAAAATAAATGCGCCATATGAGGAATGGGTTGACATGAAAAAAGCTTATTTTAGTGGAATTTCCATAGAGTCTTGATAGAGATTTGTAGCATCCTATAAATAGCTAGTAAATGGACTGTTAGTGGATGATTTGTGACCCTAATTTAGTCATCTATAGATTGTTAGAAGGATAATAAGAGGAGTAGTTCAAATTTGTCCATATATTGGACAACAAAGAAATTGGTACACAAGAATAGTGATTTTAAGAGGACTCAAATCACTATTAGGTGGAATATTTGAGGAGCCATAGTTGAGGGTAGTGTTGTGGGCCTTATATCAATCAGAGAAATGACTATGGTTGGGTGAATTAATGGCAGTCTAGGTACAGTTGGAGGGTTGTTAGGTGACTATCAAAGAAGAGCCCTAAGTCTTATATTTGTCAGGGACATCAAGACTGGTAAAGGATAGGTTTATTGGGCCTAAGGACGTGAAAACTTTTAAGGACTAAAGTATCAACCAAGTGCACTAGAAACTAGGCATATTTCACTGTATTATAGAGGATTATGTCAGTGAGAAGAAGGGAAACCTCCATAGCTCTAGACTTGTCAACGTGGAGCAAAAATATGGAAAAAGTGGGTACACCAAATAGGTGTTCAGAAATAGATTTATGAACAGTTGGTTAAAGACCCTAAGTGTTGCAAACCTTGAAGGAAAGAGGAGGTAGCTAGAGGGAACTTTTTGTTTAGCTGAGTTTAGTAACTTAAAGGAGTTGAGTTCATTGATAGAGGCAGATTGAGGAGTTGCATAATGGGAGAAAAGAGGACCTGTTAGATGTGTTCAAGACATGTGCATTGAAAGCATTGTGCGTTGCAACCATCAACAAGTAGGTCAAGTGTTGCCTTATTCAAGTTATATTGGTTGTCAAAGGACTAACACCAAGCCCTAGTTGTATTCCTTGTATCACTGTGATTGTAAAAGTCCATGATCCCTGGTACGAGAGCTCTAGCATGTTCTATTATATTTTATAATATAATGAAGAAGGGTTTGAAAATTTTAAAAAATTTCATGTGCACTAGTTGATTCCATGATGTGTGTAGATTTTGTTTTCCCAAGTAGATGTGTTGTGGCACTTGAGTGTGTTTCCATCAAAGATTCTATGACCAAAATGATATTCTCTTGTGCTGTGGAAATTCAACATATGCCTTGTTCACCTAATAACTACCTTTAAATCATCTTAGGCTACTCATTTCCAATCTCAACTCATCCCACTTAACAAGTTACCAAGACAATTCTCATCAAACCCAACCACGGTCATAAAACAACTACACTTTACATATTGACATGTCGTAGCACCTAATATGTCTTAGAATGCCTTGGAACTATGTGGCATGTGTTATCATCCCCTAGATTCCTTGGCATGCTTTGAAACTCCCTAGAACACCCTAGCACTTGCTGGCATGAATAAGTAGTTTAGCATATCTTGGAACTACCTAGCATATAACCTTGTCACTCCATCCATAACACACCTAGAACTCATTGACACTCCTTGTCACACACTCTTATTTATTCATTTACATGCATTTTGACTTAGTGCTTCCTTATGTTTCCCTAACACTCCCTACTACTCCCCAACATGCATTGGAACACCCTGACACCTGACACATATTGGCATGTAAACCCTAGCACTCTAGCATTCCTTGGAACTACCTATTTTACCTCGTCACTCTCTCCTTAGCACACTGATAACTCACTGACACTCTCAGTAACAAACTCTTATTCATTCATTTCCATGCATTTTGATGTGGTACTCCCTTGTGTTTGCTTAGCATTCCCTAAAACTCCTTGGCACATGTTGTTACACCCTAACATCTAGGATATCTTGGCATGTTTCCCTTGCCTCTAGCATGCCTTAACACTACCTATAATACCTTGTCACTCCCTCCTTAGCACACCTGAAACTCATTGACACCTCTAATTGCAAACTCTTATTTGTTCATTTACATGCATTTTGACGTAGTTCTCCCTTGTGTTTCATAGGAACTCCCAACTAACACTTCCTTGCATGCATTGACACATCTTCGCCGCATGTCACCCTAACACTCTAGCATTTCTTAACACTGCCAAGTATGCCTCATCACTCCTCCTCAGCACATTTGTAACTCATTGACACTCCCTGTCACACACTCTTATTCATTCATTTCCATGCATTATGACCTAGTTCTCCCTTGTGTTTCCCTAGCACTCCCTAGCACTCCTTGGAACACTTAGAACTCACTAACACTCATTGTCAAACATTGTTATTCATTCATTTACATGCATTTGAAACTAGTGCTCCCTTGTGTTTCCCTAGTAGTTGATAACACTTCCTAGCATGCATTAGCATACCCTAGCACCTGACACATCTTGGCATGTTTCCCTATCCTCTAGCATTCCTTAGCATTGCCTAACATACCTTGTCATCCCCTCCTTAGCACGCCTAGATCTCACTGACACTTCATGTCATAAGCTCTTAATCGTTCATTTTCATGCATTATTTTGTCCTAATTCTCCCTCATTTTTTTGTGGCATGCCCTCATTTCCATGCATTTTGACCTAGTTCTCCCTTCTGTTTCTCTAGCACTCCATAACACTCAGCATGCATTAGCACACCTTAGCACTTGGTACGTCTTCATATTCTTCCCTACTACTCTAGCATGCCTTGGAACTATTTAGCATATCTTGTCACTCCCTCCTTAGCACACTTGAAACTCATTGACACTTCATTTCCATCAATTTGAAACTAGTACACCCTAGCATGCATTCATGCCACACCCTAGGGTCTGGAACATCTTGGAAGGCCTTAGCACACGGCATGCCTTAGCATGCCTAAAATGCCTTAGATCTATCTAGCATGTGTTAATACTTCTTGTCATTCCCTGCCATACCTTAGCACTTCATAGTTGTCATGTCCTCATAGGTAACCTTACCATTTTTGTGTCTTGGGAACCCAATGAAGGCATTGGAAAAACAATGTTGTGCCCAAACAAAAGTCTCCCTTTTTTTGAAACTTCTTTGTATATCCCCCTATTGCAGCCATAGGCTTTCCTCTTGCAAGCCCTATTATGAACTTCTCCTTGCACACTTCGACCTTGGGATACGTAGTATTTGTTTACACTCCTTGGCACACACTCTCATTTGTTCATTTCCATGCATTTTGACCTAGTAATCCCTTGTGATACCCTGGCACTATCTAACACTCCTCAATTTTCATTGACATTGTCTCGCATATGTTAGCATGCATTTTCATTCATTTGCATGCCCTGGAAGTCCTTAGCTATCATGCCCTCACAACTACCCTTACCTTTTTTTGGGACATGGGAACCTAACCAAGTCCTTCATTAACTACAACAGCGTGACCAGGTTACTATTACTACAACTAGATTGTTCCTTGTTCACCTAAAAAATGACTATAACTCATCTTAGGCTACTCATGTCCAATTTCAACTTATCCCACATAACAAGTTACAAGTTATGAAGTCAAGACTCATGTCCAACAATGGCCATAAACAATTGAACAACATAGTTTACATCTTGACATGTAATAGCATGACTTGCATGTTTAACAATACCTTGGCACTATTTGCCATGTGTTAACACTGCCTGCATTCCTTGGAATTCTTTGGGAATCCCTAGCACACCCTTCCACTCCTTGACATGCCCTAGAGCTTCCTAACATATAACCTTGTCACTCCCTCCTTAACACACCTAAAAATCATTGACAATCCCTATCGCACATACTTATCTATTCATTTTGATGCATTTTGAACCAGTTCTACCTTGTGTTTCCATGGCACTCCCTCACACACATTGGAACTCCCTAGCTATCATGCCCTTATAGATAGCCTTACATTTATTACGACTTGAAAACATAACCAAGTCATTGGGAAAAAAATGTTGTGCTCAACCCAAAGTCTCACTTCCTTAAAATTGCTTTGTCTAGCTCCTTTTTGCAACCACATACTAGCCTCTTATCATTCTTATTTTGAAGTTCTCTTAGGATAGCCAATCCTTGACACACCTGGAACTCATTAACACTCCCTAGAAAACACTCTTATTCATTCATTTCTATGCATTTTGACCTAGGACTCCCTTGCATGTCCATAGCACTCCCTATCATGCACTAACAATATTTGACACACCTTCTCACTCCCTGACATGCCCTATCCACTCCATAGCATTCCCTATAACTCCTTGGAACATATTGGCTCTTAGAACTTGGTGGAACCTGAAAATTCTTGGCATGCATTAGAATTCCCTGGAATGCCTTGCCATGGTTTAAGATAAGATTTATTTGAGATCAATTATTCGCAGTTAAAAGAATTAATAGAGGATGATTTGGCACTTATGACACACGAGCATTTGGCCCTTGGCATGTATTGGCACTACTATTGGTATGCCTAGCATGACCCTCTTGAAAAGGTAAGGTCCTAACTTATTAACCATCTTATGTGTTAATTTATTTGCATTTTAACTTGGTGTTCCCTTTTATTTCCTTCACACTCCTTGACACATGTTCGCATACCATAACATGTGGCACATCTTATCATGGCTTAGCACATGGCATGTCTTGGCATACCTTAGCACTATCTCACACATGATAGCACACACTGACTCTTTTTGACATGCCCTAGCATTCTCTAGCATGCCTTGTCACTCCCTCCTTGGTACGCCTAATGCTCACTGACACTCCCCGACACTCCTTCTTATTCATTCATTTCCATACATTTTTACTTGATGATTTATATTTGATGGGGTGCATATATATAAATACCTCCTTTAAGAGAATACAAAAATTATCACACCATTACTGACATAAGTAATTCTGAGATTCTACTTGAATACCATTAGGAAACTACACAAGATATTTTAAGAATGACATTTTTAGGGTTTGTTTTATGGTGTGGGAATGCTAAGAAGTGATTGGTAAATATTGTGATTTTCTTTCTCATTAAAGTGTTTATCCTTATGAGGGATCCATATTCAGAAAATGACAACCTCATCATGTTTACCCTCGAATTCCTAATATTCTCAAAATAATGGCCAACTTGCATAGTGAGGGAAGACATGTTGGTTTATGTTGTGTTGAGTGACCAAGTGACAATGTTAATGTATTATGAGAGGGACTAAGCCATTTAATTCGTGTCATGTATGGATGACATGTTGTAGGTGTTTCTCATGGGACCACATGGCCATTGGAAATATTATGTAACATATAGCCCAACATACTCAATTCCCTGAGAGAAATCTACGGAGAGGGATCAAAATAAATTATATTGGTTAGTCCACCAAAGAATATTTACTAGAGAGTTGAATCATGATGATCAATGCCACACATGAACTCTTTTGAGATATGGATTTCTTTTTCTAAACATTTGTTTGGAGTGTCAGTGAGTTGGTGGAATTATCAAATTCATGACATCGTAAATTATGTAGGAAATTTGTTCTTTTGTTATAGAGGCTAAGGTTTTCATGGAGAATATATGGTTTGTAGGGTCTTAGGGGAAAAGAAGCATCAATTTCTATCTCTTTGATATACTAAAGAGTTTTTGATAATAACATTTGGTCAAATATTCCATGGAACTAACGAAGGAGGACAAATATTACCCTTTGATGTACTACTCAATTCCTTGGTATGCAATATTGATCTCCTCAGATGTTTATCTTGATGTATTATAACAATATGGTTGATAGGAATACACTATGCTAGTTTCAAGTGTTCTTCAGGGTCTTCCACTATCCTTAAGGACATGCAAAAGACAACTCTATCTACAAGTGATGTTTATTCGGATACTACTTAAAGGCACACCAACAAAGGTTAAAATGGTGTCCAAAAAAGTGATGCTAACAACATGGATGGTATGATTATGTTAGGTTGGTTTGAAGCATTCGTATAGGGCTTCCAATTTTCATGAGGTTATCTAGAAGACAACTTCATATACAACTGTTTTCCTATATAATACTATGCAAAAGGGTACTAATAGATGCTAGAAAGGTGTACGACCAAGTCATGTCACTTGTATTTTCTATGTGTATTCTTCCCCAACCACTGGTTTACCTATTAAACAACAACATCGTGATATTTAGAGACATCAAACACATCATTGGTCTTTTTTTTCCTCTAAAATAAGAGTAAGTGCTAGCACAACAAAGTGCTATGATACCACTTTCGGTGTTCCTTGTTTGTTGAAATATAATAGTTAGAGAAAAATAGCCATAAATATAATTGCAGGAAGTAAACAAAACCAAAATTGGGAGATAAAAATAGTAAGAAAACCTTTATTAATATTCAGAATTGAGTGAAATGTTCAATTTTGTACTAGAGGGGGCAATGCCAAACATAAATAGAGCTCCAAATACAACAATATTCACATGGCAATTGCTTACATAGCTTCTACTAATATATATACTTTATAATTGACCAAAACCATGACCACTTAGTGGAATTCTCTTAGTGAGGCCTCAACCACTAACTAGTGGACCTTCTTCAATGAGACCACCTACAATTATTGATTTGACATTTTGCTACCTCATGATAATTATTCAATAAATATCACCCTAATACATTACGTGATAGTCTATTCCCCTAATTAGGGGAGTTAACATGGGATCCTAAACACATTATAATGAACAAGTCAAAATTACCCAATTCATAAACAATATATATTCTTTATCTATTCAACAACGATTGTGCATATGCTTCATTCTATTTATTACATTGGTTAATAATACAAATACTGAGAAAAAAATAGATAGTCAAACATAAGACCATCCGCACACCACATTACACAACATAATAAGGTTTTCACTGGAGAGTGCTCATAGGTAGGAAACTCTAGGTCATATTGTGAGTTTGTCAATCCAATGAATAACAATCATTAAGAATGATTTCATTGATCTTTAAATTGTTGTGGATATTCTATTAGAATAGTTTGTCACATTATTTCTTACACTGTTTATTATCTTAGATCTTAGATTAAATATTACTAGTGTATCACTCCAAATTATGGATATTTGAAATCAAAATGGAAGAAACAAGCAAATAAGAAAACCATCCACACAAATGAATAAAATATATATGACTTGGAAACCTAATACAAGAGAAATCCTAGCTAGAAGGTGAGGCATATGCTCTAGTCTCTCTTTTTCAATTATGAAATATAAGTACTAAGAAAGGGTCACACACTATGGAGTGGGCATGGACATTGTGGCATGAAATATTTCTACAAAAATATTATTCCTCTTATGTTATTCTTGATATCCCATTCTTTGATGCCATCCTCAACTATGGAATAATAATAATGCCAAAAGTATGGAGCCCCTTCCTTTCTTATTAACCTAGTATAACAAAACTTGTAGTCATTCAACACCACCACATGTGTGAGTAATGGGGGTTGACATGGCATCCACTCATTGCCATGGTGATCAATAAGGTAGGTGAACTTGCGAGAGACATAACTTTCACATATGAACTTCGTTTGAGGCGATTTTCACACAGTTGGAAAGCCTCCAATGTCTATAGTAACATCAAAGCGATGGAGCTATGTAATCAAAATGGGCTTCAAATCGAATCTAGAAGACCTGAAATCACTAATGTGGAACCTAAATATAAAGTGGGTCCTACAATTTTAGTAGCTCCATATGCATGTATGTATCTTCCATTCTTAGTTATATATCTATTTCCAATCAACTCCAAGTAAACCACAATTGTGGGGGAGAACCCAGGGCACTCCTTCCTAAATATAAGTCATAGAGTGTGGAAACAAAGTAATTACAAGTCTTAGGATAGTAGTGAATATGCTTCAAATTCTAAATATTGTGGCAAAATACATTGATTTCAAGATACATTCTAAATCCAACCCAAAGGACATGTTAGGGAATGTGATAAAGAGCATACTTAACAATCTGATAGGTAGGAGGAACTAAATAATTTGAAACATTAACCAAGGAAATGATTCTTGAACTTACCTATGCATGGACCAAGTTGTTGGAGATGGTCTCCACCTCATTGAAGATGACTTTGTATTCATAAATCCATAGAACAAAAGTATCCAATTCTTGTAGAAATGGGTTATGTCTTCCTCTCTATATGTTATGCTCATTAGGATCATCTAATCTTAAACGACCAACTTGAAACACTAAGTGGAGCACAACACTTGGCGAAATTCCTTGAATGAATTTGGTGTCATCCCATCACTTCACTAGTGTTTTAGGGGAAACTAGTTTCTCTATAATCTTAGGCTTCCATTGGTAGATCATGGCGTCAATCCATTTAGAGAGCTCAAATCTACTTACTAAGTGTGACCTGCTTTTGTTATTAACAATAACATTCCTCCATGGATGTCAATAAACAAGGAGCACATAATATTGACAATGATTGTTCTACGTATTTGTTTAGAATACCTTGAAAGGCCTCATTCATGAGTAAGATAGTCAAATATAAACATTATAGATTTTTACAATATTAAACAACAGCTACAAACCCTTCAGGTAGAGGTTACTTATCACATGATCTAATTTTTTGGGATCAATAATGCACAAGAATAAACAAGTGAGAAGAGAGTAATTTAGTTTATTGGAATAGTAACCAAATTTACATTTGTCATTTGACAAAATAAGTTAGTACATAGGTGAGCTTAGACCAACCCGTTAAAAATAGCCATACGGCCATCCTCTTTTGCAACTCCTTGGCCATAAGGGTCTAATTGAAAAACACATAGTTCCATTAAAGATTTGTAGGTTAAGGTAACCACTTCAAGCCCTTAAACTTGAATATAATCCAATATTTGAAATAATAAGTCTATTATACACACTCCTCATCTAAGAGTTGGCTAGAGAGGGAAAATACTGGATTGATGCTAGCCTTGTAAATAAAAAACCTTTGCTACTCATTGGTTTGACTCTCCATCATTAGTTGAAGGAGTATATGTGTCGTGAATCAAAGATGATATATTAGCATGAGTTATTGACACTTGAACATGCTTTCCATGGATCTCATGGAAAAGAGATGAAGAGACTCTTTGAATATTATGACACATGTTCTCATACTCTAGCTAATTTGCAGGTGGTAGCGCTTCAATTTTTTCCATTTACTGGGAAATCTCACCCAAAAAGTCAATTGTTGAAGAATCAATCCTATGCTAAATCACTTGTAGCTTCTCATTGTTAATATCTTTGTGAGATTTCACCTACGACCCTTAGAGTTAGTTCCCTTTAGCACCTCGAGTGGTGGAATAAGATGTGTTGCAATAGGAGGTAAACTCCATTCCCCTTGACCTTTGTCGAGATCTCTAGATGTATCTACAATCTATGACCCTATTTGAATCAACATAAAATTCTGTTATTTTTTCACTTCCTTTACATACCCTCCCTTTAGGGGCATCCTCATAGGAAGAGCTTGTGGTTGAAATATTACAACAACAAAATGGGGCACACCATCTCTTTATAGGGTTTCAAGGGAGGGGTATTGGAAAATAACCATCTTATCCCCTATAGCCCTTAAGACCTTCTCAACACATTAATGAAATGACAGATTGAAAACTAGACCCAAAGATAGCTCCCAAAGTTCCAGGCCAAACCCAAATAGAAAGAATGACACCATTGATTAAGCATTGATATTGAGTTTTGGTAAAATCAAGGACCTCCTTTCAAGATCTTGACCTTATTTTTAGCATTCTCAAATGGAAGGTTTAAAATCCAGATTAAAAAGGGGAGGTTTACACCTTAGCCTTTGCAACCTTTGAGCAAGATGAATCTATCTAATGGAATAACTTGGGTATTTTAGGTATTGATTTCTAGTGTACACAATGAATGTTTTTTAGGTGAACTCTCTAGCTCCAACTAAAATTTAGTCCTATTGAAGAGGAAACTTGAAAATTCCTATTATTTGGAGATATTTTCCTTTCCTTTTAATTTATTTACAACAAACCTCGTGCCTCACCTTTCTCATCTTTCTCTTCCTATTTCCAACAAAAAAATCATTAATCATATATCATAAACACTTTATATAAATAAATATTGCAATAATTAGCTTAGAGTATATTTATCAGTGAACCCGTGCAACAACTCATTGCAGTCCAATATGGTTCTAATTGTCTCCTCAAAACACACCTTAGCAAACTCTTACAACTATTGGCTTCTATATCGAATCAGTGTAACTGCGTGGAGGGAAAGTCTATAAAATATTATTGTTATTTTTATTTTGGGATGGTGTGAAATGTATAGGGTTGAGTTCTAGTGCTTCATTTGTAATCAGCCATTACCTTCTGATTCTGCATGTTAACAGTGTTTAACTATGAGGTATGTTTTTTCTTCATTTCTTTCATTTTCTTCAAGTTTCAGGTTTTTTGTTGGGTGGGGGAAATTTGGTCAAATATTGTTGTTATTTTTATTTCGGGATGGAACGAAATGTACAAGGTTGAATTCTGGTGCCTTCATTTGAAATCAACCATTACAATTCTGCATGTGCATAATGTTTGACTATGAGGTAGGGTTTTTCTTCATTTCTTTCATTTTCTTAAACTTTATTGTTGGGTGGGGTCATTGATTTCATGGGACCTCCTCTGAGGTAAGGTTTTTCTTCATTTATTTCATTTTCTTCAGGTCTTCTGTTGGGTGGGGGTTGTTGATTTCATGGGACCTCCTCTGGAGCCTCCTTTGCTGACCGAGAATTGTCAATAAATTTTCTTCTTGTTATTAACTCTAAGAAGACCACTCTGAAACTGTACACATATGACTTGATAGTTAGCTGGCCTGTCATAGCATACTTTGGTGCACAATATTCATAAGTTCCCATTACTCGTGTGGAAACGTGATTCTTATCCATTTCCACCATCAAAAACATGATTCAAACACTACTACTGCAAGATTTCTTGATTTTTGTTTGCTCATATTCCATCCACTTTTGACCATCTGGGAAATTCCTCCACCTCTATAGATGACACCAATATAATCTAGTTATTAGTAAAATATATGGAAAAATGGGAGGTTGTGTATGATTAATAAATTGGTGTGTTGAATAAAAAAAATTGTGGCATCTTGAGTATTGCTTTAATAGGTATGTCTCAACTGCAGAGATATTGTTAATTTTGGCATAACATAGTTGGAGAGACAATGTTAGAGTGCATTGGTAATAATATTAAATTTACATGCCAACAAACCAAGCAATCGGGGTCATTGAAACCATTTCCTCATCTAAACAGAGAACCAAGGAATAATGTCAACTAATTTACAGATTGCATAAACAAAAGATTTATGTTCATGAGACAATATCCAATATCTGAAATGAAAAAATAAAATGTAATTTGTATAAATGTTGTGGCGCCTTCTATATTTCCATCATATCATATTAATAAATATTAACCATTTTATTTTATTACCTTACGAACAATTTGTTTGGTTGTTTGTAGAAAAACCATTAATAGAGCTATATACTTAATAAGATTAATAGATGAAACACAACATACTCCCTAAGTCTACCACTAATTAATTGATTAAGGAATTGTGGGGTCCATGCCTTTTCATTATTTGAAAACAGTTTGTCTCCGAAATCATTTTCACAATCTACTGTTATTCGCACAACTGCACACACATAATCCACACCTCTGCATTTCACATAATGAAAGCTACCTTTACACTCAGCACTCCACACTTCTTCTGCTTTTTCTACTCTCTTCTTTGTATGTAGTGATAAATCATAGATGTTATTAGATCATGGAATGTATAGGACATTTTCATAAGGACTTGTCCATTCCTTTCCTTTGATGGTGTCTTAAATTTCCAAAAGAAATCCAAGAAGTTCTAGTATTCTATCAAAAATTATTTCATGGCAGTATTCAGTCTTATTTATGGTCCTGAGACACAACAATTGTTTTTCTGTAAAAAAAATTCTTTAATCACAGAGAAACCTCGTGTATCTTTCAAAATATAATGAAATACCTACAACTTAATGGTATTAAGGGGTACAGATCATCCCCAACAATCACTATTGACCTGTGGCAATTGTGTGTGCTTGTCACAAAATGGCTCTAAGTATCTTTGATATGTAATAAGAGAATTTTAGGTTTTTGTCACTTTGATATGCGAATGATCAATAGCCAACCATTTGATTAGTAATAAGCATCCCACTGCATCTTTGACTGTCATCTTCACACAAATGTTGGTGTCTTCCTATAAAACATATTATATATGTATTGCTTTAAACTTCTAAACTTTGAAAGGCTAATGAAATTCTTCTATACAACAATTCGTATATGTCCAATTCAAACTCAAATTCTCCAGTGTTTAAGGAAAATAAATATTAAATGAAATTCTCATCTATGAGAACAATAAAAAAATGTTTATTATTATGATGCGAAAAATCACATGACACTTCCTTTGAATCCACTAATCCACTAATCAAATTATTTCATTGCAATGAATAAAATATAATTATCACATGTTTTTTAGTTAATGAACAACATAATTTTAAAATGCTTCAATTATGTTTCTGAAAATGTAGAATAAGTGCAAATGAAATCGATGGTATTGGTTTATTGGGAGGAGCTTTCATTATGCTGAAGTTACAATGTTTTTTTTTTTTTGTGCGGAGGAAGCTTTCTCTACTATTTGCATTATGTAAACCAATGGGACTACAATCTACATTATGTAAACCAGTGGGACTACAAAACCTGGAAAATGCTCATACATGCAACCATAAGTACGGTGAAAGTGAATTCATCTAAATTTTTAAATATGGAAACTAAGTCTTAAAAATGGGCTTCGACATGGCCTTGTTAGTGTTTGGTTTTTCATTAAATTGACTATGTGCTTTGTTGGGATGGGGTCCCCCAGGTAAATTTTGGGGAAAAAGCCCAAGTTTTATGTAAAGAAATGTAAAGTCTCTGCAAATTGTGATCATGGAGCACATAGATAATTGAAGAGTCAAAAAGAGTTTTTCCCTCTTTTATGTAAGTTAAGTCAGCTTTTTGAAGAACTACCCATAGTCCACGGATCATGGAATTGTATAAATAGATACATCTTAGGGATGTCTAAGGCAAGTAAAGAGTTTGGTCTGAAGAAAAAGTCTAGAGAATTAGCGCAGAAAGTAAGAAGGAAGGCTCTGAAGTTGTGTGCACAGAGGCCTAGAGTAGAGTCCGCAACTAAGCATGCAGACCCCTCCAGCTGAGTGTGCAGGAAAGTCTTGAGTCTGTAAGAAAAAATGAATATTAATAAAGAATATTATTACAGAAATTCCTTCTTTTACCTATTTACTTATGTTATGTATGAATGTTCTTTATGTTGAATGATGGGTTTATGAAATAATGTTGTTTTGATGCATGAATTTATTGAATCTATATTGTCATGTGGACGCAATTGACATTAAGGGCTTACGCGAAGATTATATTGTTGTTTGTGAAAGTTATCAAACACTTAAGTAGATTTGAGTAAAGACTGTCTTAAGAGTGATTTGTGATGTGCGTAAGTAGTTAAGTCACATGTTCAGGGTCCGCAGAAGCCAGTCATAGACCTTCACAGAGGTTTAGGGGCTAATTAAAGGGAAGTTAAATCGATAATCCATAAGGGATTATCGATATGCTTGAAGGTAGATTTAGGGTACAAAATGGCATCACGTTGATCTGTAGGTGTGGACACATGGTTCCAGAATCCCCCCATACTTTTTCGGGTGAGACTTGAGTCTGTGCTCTGCAGATTAATGTCGAAAGGGCTAGTAGTGTAGGGATTTGCTTAGATGAAGTAACTTTGTACCTAGGTCAGGACCCATTAAGCCAACAAATGCTTTAGTTATCGAGATCGGGATATTCATAAAGAGATGTTTGATGTCACATCACTGGAATCCGACAAAGAAAGAAATTGAGAAGTGGTTGGATAGAAAGATCCATGAATTCGTGGCGCAAGAGAACATAAATCCATGGCTGAAAAAAGAACAGTTGTTGGATAGATATCTTTACATAGAGATACCTGAAATTGTTTTATGCACCTTCCTGATCAAACTATACAAGTTAATCACTAAATTGGTAGATGCCCAAGGAAGGTGGAGGCTTAACGATCCAATAGTGTGGATCCCGGAGCTAGTGCGAAGGTTGGAAACATCTGAAGAAAAGATAACATGTGTTGTTGACCACTAACTCAATTGAGTCATATGATGATTTGTGACAAAATTCATGATCAATACCTCAGTCAGCTACAGTGAAGCTGAGTGACACTTTTTCAAGGGTCCATTAGGTGAGTATTTGAGATCTTAGAATACTTGGATTAAAATTCTCTTGTGTGAAAAGTGGGTTATGCCACTGCTTTGATGTTTGGATCTACGTGAAGTGGAATATTCTATATAAATCAGAAAAAATTAGGTCTTGAATATAGCCCATTGATAGAACCTGCTTCAAGTGACGACAAGGGAGTGGTACTAGCCTCACCACTAAGCACTGTATAGTTGATAAAGCAGGGTTTTTTTTGAATACCTCATCCACGCACATGACCTCCACCTTCACCTCCACAACATACACCTTCACCCACACCACCACCACCTATGCCACCATTCAACATGTCAAATACTATGAAGTTACCTGTTTTCAAGGGCTTGGGATGTGAGGACCCAAATCAGTTTTGGTTTGTTGCGAAGGTTGTATAGATGACATATAATATAATAGATGATCATACAAATAAGGCATAGTTGGTTACTACTCTACAAGATCTGATGTCGACATGGTACATAATTTGAAAACGGAATGTACTTGTTCAAGGGTGCAAGGTATCCATTTTCCATAATTTCAAATGTGAGTTATACACTTCAAGTGACCTCTAAAAAGGTGAAAACTTCCTATTTCTTATACATAGATAGACTATAGGGGCATTCACTGGACATGTCACCTCTAAAGAGAGGATGAGTTCCAGAGGCTACCTTGCCCTCTACATGCTCTGCCTAAAGAAATAGCAAAGTAAACACTTAGAAGTCTTTGACATACACATACTTGAAGTTTGATGTCTTGCGGAATAAGACAAATAAATTTCTGCAGCTGAATAGGTGATTATGTGTGTATGCAAGTTAAGTATTTTTTTTGTTTAACACTTTATATCAGTTTTGTTTAGCATGTCGCCTTCAACAAATAAAGACATCAAAATGATAAAGCAGTTCACCCCTTCTGGGCTACATCTGCTGGACTAAGCCTCTCCAACTAGGCTTCTCCTCTTGTATTAAAAATTATACAAAGGCTAATACAAGAATATGAATGTCTCAAAAGCCAGATATGACTGTAAATACAGAATCAGAAGATAGGAATTAGCTAAACATGCTATTTCCCAAGCACTAAACAGTGAAATTGTACCTGATACAGTACTTTCCCCAATTGGCCCTGGTGGCCCTTTAAACTTGCATGGAGAATTTTGAGGTGAAGATGACCTCAATTTGTTTTGAAACCCCTGCCATTAGACTCAGAAGGTCGAAAAGAGTAGACATAGGCTTTTGAATCACAAAAAATGGATGAACACAGCCCCCAAACAACTCAAGCACTGAAATGGCCCTAGTGGCCCTGAAAGCTTCCCTGAAGCTAAACAGTGAGAAGAATGTCTCAACAGGAAAAAAAAGCTATAGAAATGGATTTAGAATGCTGAAAACCTTCAGGAATGACCTTTTTTCTACATTGAATGGCTGCACACATCCCAATGCAGCTCCCAAACTGATTTGGCCCTAGTGGCTCCTGGAACTTCCACGAAGCTAAAACACCTACAAACGACCTTAGATGGATATGAAACCTATGCAAATGGCTTCAGAAGGTTGTAGAGACACAAAATTAAAAAGACATTCTTCGAAAACGAACTTTCCTAGCCAATGTTATGTCTATTTACTCCCAACTACCAGTTTCCCTTGAAAAACTCCAGTTAACTTTAGTTACGGCTAGATAGGCCCGCCAAATATGGTGGGTCCGCCCAAATTTGGTGCTCCACCAACAATTCCACCAAACTAACTACCCATTAAATGGTGAGTTGCAACTGCATGTGACCGAATTTATGTGGCGGTGGTTAGGTGCCTCGGAGTTTGTGCCAAAATGGTTATGGTTTAACCCATGGTTCAATGGCGGAGGTCACGTGGTATGGGGGATGGCCCCCTTCGGGCCCCGCCCAAAACAAATCAAAATATAACACAAGTTTATGCCGCCCACATAACAAGTCCTATCCGCTTGGTGCATTGGTAAGGCGTTGTAGTGTTAGTTAGGAGGTCGCGGGTTCAAACCACAATATGACCAAAATTTTAAACATGCGCCCATATATGCTGACGTTACCTTGCCACGTGTTGGCCTCTGAGCTTGCCACGTGGTAGCTTCTGATTGGCCTGTCCAAAAGGGATATTCCCTGGAATATTCCAAGGAATATTCTACGAAATGTTTTTTTTTTTTAATTTTTTTGAAAAATTCAAAAATTAAGGGTTATTGGGCAATTTTGTTTTTGGCATAACTTTCTCATACGGCGACCGTTTTTAGAACCGTTTACGACACCAGAATCAGGAGGACGAGCTCTATCTGGTCATTTGAGTTCAAACTAGTTCTGAACACTTTTAGTTTTGACCATTTTGCGACACTTGGTCCTGAGCTCTTGATCACACCTCCCAAATGAGAAGGCTTTTGGTCTCCAAAAGCTCACTGAATCTCTGAACTGAACTATACAGTACTTGAGGAACATAAATATCCTTTTCCATTCACCCAAAAGAGCATACTGATGCCAAAATGTCCTGCCTTGCCAATTGTCGTCATGGCGACTTTTCGCTGCATAAGCCAAGTACTCGTCGAATCCCGACCAAGTTCTTTCGCCAGAAAAATCTAAAATTGCAGGAACCAGCAATGAAACTTGCTTATATATGAGCTAAAATATTTCTCTGAACATGTGGGCTTGCCAACTATCACGATTCCCATCAATGGCATCTCCGCTCCAGAAGAATAGTTGCCTCCCAAATGAGAAGGCTTTTACAAAGATGAAACACTTCATCATTTCTCCTCTTTACAATCTTGGAGATCAAATTAACCTTTTCCAAGTTAATATTACATTACATGCATGGTTAAAAACAAAGTAATCAACCCTTCAAGTTAATCACACATACATGTTTAAAATAAAAGGAAATCATCATGATCCCTATGCTCATGCATATCATTCTCATGCATGCAGTTTATCTTTCAACTTTCTCTTAAGTACAATCATAGGTACAATATCCTTGATCACATGTACATGTACTGTCAAAGCTAAAATGAATATAACTTTCGCTGTGATAGAGTGAGTCTCATACTCAGCTTTTCCATCCTGCAACTTGCATTCCCTTAACAAAGAAATGCATTCAATCAAAAGACATGCAACTTTAATTGGATAAGAATTCTAACCATTTCTTACCAATCCATTTCAAAGGTGCTTCCTTTAACTAGACATCGATATCAACATGCGTGTCATCTTGACACATATCAATGATGGAAACTTCCTTCCCATTCTTTCCATACTCTTTCTCCAATTTCTTCAACTTTCGTGGAAGCATTGTTGGATTCAGAGTCCAACACCTTTCAGCAGTATGTCCTTGCTTATGGAAGTAGGTGCAACACATGTGCATCCTCTTGACAGCATGATTTGCCTTGTTCAATGGACCTTTGGCTTCTTGCTTCTTTTCCTTCAAAAGTTTCCTGTATGTGGCCATTCTCTTCCAAAATCTAGAAACATTATCGTTATCCAAACCACAAAAGGAACATGCAATTCTATTCCCATATCTATGTGGAAATTTACCATGCTTTACATGATCAAAGGAAATATGATTGAAATCAGATTTATACCTTTCTCTTTCACCTTCATTACCTTCATGAGGAGGTGAATCAAACGAAGACGTGGCTCCCTTTGGAACACCATCAATCCCTTCAGTGGTTTTAGAGCTTTCACAATTCTCTTGTTCAAGTGCATGCTTATGCACACCTTCTTCTTGTAAGGTATGCTTCAAACTATTTCATTCCCCAAGAATACAATCTTTACCGACTTGAGGTAGGGAATTTGAAATGAAACTCCTTCTAGGAACTGTTTCAATTGCCTTCATGGCTACTTTGGAACTTTCTCCATAAGATTGTCCATAGCCAAGACCCAAATTCTTAGGCCTTACCTCAACCATTATTGGCTCAACTATACCCTGTGCATGTTTGCACAATCCTTTTCCTTCATATCCCATTTTGGACATCAACTTGGACCCTATGACTCTCGTATGTTTCTCAAAGGAACCAAAACACTTTTCAATTGAGGAAATTGAAGAAAAGTTTGAATGATTTACCTCATCCTCATGCATTTTCCTGGACAAAGATTCTTGAGCTTGAAGGAGTTGTTTCTCCATGTCATGCAGTCTTCGAAGAATTATTTCCTTCTCATCCTTCATAGCCAACAATTGTGCATGAAGCTTAACACTTTAATGAACTCATTCTTCATGTCATCATTGAAGAATTTTGTGAAGGAGGAACCTTCACTTGTGGAAGAAGTTGACATTATGTAAATGGTCAACTAAACAAAAGAAAATTCCAAATAAGAGTTCTCAAAGCTTTCAATCAAATGACAAGCTTTAACCAAATGTCAAACAAAAGACCCCTTCTTATTCAGGAAACCATTTGCAACACATAAAACAATTTATCTCTTACACTACTTTAACACCTTTTGCACAAACAAATGCTCAACCCGAGCTCTGATACCATCTGATCTTAAAATGGAATATACTTGTTTAAGGGTGCAAGGTATCCATTTTCCATAATTTCAAATGTGAGTTATACACTTCAAGTGACCTCTAAAAAGTTGAAACTTCCTATTTCTTATACAGAGATAGATAGTAGGGGCATTCACTGGACATGTCACCTCTAAAGAGAGGATGAGTTCCAGAGGCTACCTGGCCCTCTACAGACTCTGCCTAAAGAAATAGCAAAGTAAACACTTAGAAGTCTTTGACATACACATACTTGAAGTTTGATGTCTTGCAGAATAAGACAAATAACTTTCTATAGCTGAATAGGTGATTATGTGTGTATGCAAGTTATGTATTTTTTTTGTTTAACACTTTATATAAGTTTTGTTTAGCATGTCATCTTCAGCAAATAAAGACATCAAAATGATAAAGCAGTTCACCCCTTCTGGGCTACATCTGTTGGACCAAGCCTCTCCAGCTAGGCTTGTCCTCTTGTATTAAAAATGTTACAAAGGCTAATACAAGAATATGAATGTCTCGAAAGATAGATCTGACTGTAAATACATAATCAGAAGATAGGAATTAGCTAAACATGCTCTTTCCCAAGCACTAAACAGTGAAATTGTACCTAATACAATACTTTCCCCAATTGGCCCTGGTGGCCCTTCAAACTTGCATGGAGAATTTCGAGGTGAAGATGACCTCAATTAGTTCTGAAACCTCTACCATTAAAATCAGAAGGTCGAAAATAACAGATATAGGATTTTGAATCACCAAAAATGGATGAACATAGCCCCCAAACAGCTCAAGCACTGAAATGGCCCTAGTGGCCCTAAAAGCTTCCCTGAAGCTAAACAGTGAGAAGAATGTCTCAACAGGCAAAAGGAGCTATAGAAAAGGATTTAGAATGCTGAAAAACTTCAGGAATGACCTTTCTTCTACATTCAATGGCTGCACACATCCCAATGCAGCTCCCAAACTGATTTGGCCCTAGTGGCTCCTGGAACTTCCATGAAGCTAAAAAATCTACAACCGACTTCAGATGGCTATGAAAATTGTGCCAATGGCTTCATAAGGTTGAAGAGACCCAAAATAAATAAATAAATTCGTCCAAAACGGACTTTCCTAGTCAAAATTATGGCTATTCACTCCCAACTGCCAGTTTCCCTTGAAAAACTCCCGTTAACTTTAGTTACGGCCAGATATGCCCGCCAAATATAGCGGGTCCACCCAAGTTTGGCACTTCGCCAACATTTCTGCTAGACTAACCACACATTAAATGGTGAGTTGCAACTGCATGTGACCGAATTTATGTGGCGGTGGTTAGGCGCCTCGGAGTTTGCGCCAAAACGGTTATGGTTTAGCCCATTGTTCAATGGCGGAGGTCACGTGGTATGGGGGCTGGCCCCCTTCGGGCCCCGCCCAACACAAATCAAACTTTAACACAAGTTTATGCCACCCACATAACAAGTTTTATCTGCTTGGTGCATTGGTAAGGCACTGTAGTGTTAGTTAGGAGGTCGCGGGTTCAAACCACAATACGACCAAAATTTTAAACATGTGCCCATATATGCTGACGTCACCTTGCCACGTGGCAGCCTATGAGCATGCCACGTGGAAGATTTTGATTGGCCTGTCCACAAGGAATATTCCCTGGAATATTCCAAGTAATATTCTTTTCTAAATTTTTTTGAAAAATTCAAAACTTAAGGGTTATTGGGCGATTTTCTTTTTGGCATAACTTCCTCATACGACGACCGTTTTTCGAACTGTTTGCGGCACCAGAATCAGGAGGACGAGCTTTATCCAATTGTTTAGGTTCAAACTAGTTTTGAGCACTTTCAGTTTTGACCATTTTACGACACTTGGTCCTGAGCTCCTGATCAATACATTAGGTACTGCACTGATAATCTGCCGGCATCATTAGCAGACACCCAGACTGCTCTGAGTAAGGAATTCGGTAGGCATAAGTCTGAAATGCAATCAGTAGTGGTGTCTAAGGAAATCACGATGAGGGTTGGTGAAATGACCTGGGAGCTAGATTAGAGCCTGAACTATAGGATCCAAGAAGCTAATATGAATCTCACAGATAGTCAGCACCGCGATATGTTTATAGTCGCACTCCTACCCCACTTAAGGATTTTTTTGTCACAACAAAAGCTAGGAACGCAAGTAGAAGCGCTCGAGATTACATGAGACACCTATCCCAGTCGCATCATTGGGAGTTCAATAGATTCATGCAGAGTTGCAAAACCCCTACTTGGAGTTGTAGAGCTTGAAAAAGGAAAAAGCAACTTGGCCAGAGGTGCATGAAGAAGTTCTCTGCTTGAACTATAAAAGGAAGGGGCATGATAAAGATCATTGCCCTGTCTTCATGAATTATGTTGCAGGAGGAGGGCCAATACCTTTGAGGTAGGAAGCTCCAACAAGACCAAGTAGGGGTCCTACACTATGATGTGCTATCTATCAGGTAGCTATAAAACATGTAATGAAAAATTGTCTGTTGCTACAAATATTTGTACAGATGGCGCAACAGTTATTCTACAATTTCTGCAAATTGGTGGTTTGCAATGAGCGTAACTTCTGTAGAGACACCTATCAAAGTCGCATCATTGGGAGTTCAATAGATTCACGCGGAGTTGCAAAACCCCTGCTTGGAGTTGTAGAGCTTGAAAAAGGAAAAAGCAGCTTTGCCAGAGGTGCACGAAGAAGTTTTGTGCTTGAACTGTAAAAGGAAGGGGCATGATAAAGATCACTGCCCTGTCTTCATGAATTATGTTGCAGGAGGAGGGCCAATACCTCTGAGGTAGGAAGCTCTAGCAGGACCAAGTAGAGGTCCTACACTATGATGTGCTATCTGTCAGGTAGCTAGAAAACATGTAATGAAAAATTGTCTCTTGCTACAAAAATTTGCATAGATGGTGCAACCGTTATTCTAATGAAAATAAAAACTCAGTCTCCGGATCAAGGCACTGGGGGAACATGTGGAGGATATCATAGGTATGGATGTGGACGAGGTCGAGGAGGAGGAGAACCTGGTTGAGGTCGGGGATAAGTTATTTGCTATAATTGTGGATTACCAAGACACTACATGCGAGAGTGTACAAGCCAGAGATGCCTGTCATATTGGTATTGTACTTAGTTTGACCATGCGATAGATGAATTCCTCATATTGATAGCCAATATGCAAGAGAAGAAGGTGCAACCTTAGAAACCTTCCTAAAATTTATAGATGATGAGGGCCAAGCCCTATGAAGAGGATCCCAATGTGAATATTATGCTACGAAGTGGAATGATGACTAGTGAGGATAAAGGGAAACAACCTGAAGAACGTGAATGGGTCTGCAAGGCTCCAGAAAAAGAAGTTGGGTTTGACCTGGAGTGCATGAAGGAAACATTCATGGAAGCAAATAAAAGATTTTCTCAGGCCTCTACCTCAGGAAGTCAGGACAAACTATCTAAAGAGGTTGACCCCTCCATGCTTACTGCTTTCTTGGAGACTTATTTGAAGCTGCTGCACGATAGAAAGGTTGTAAAAGGGATACAAGAGATGATAAATAAGTGTGTTGGTAAGGAAGGTGCTCCTGAAGGACACCACGTAGTTAAAAAAAAATAAGCGAATGCAAGATGAGAATAGGGCACGAGATGAGACTCACCGCACAAATAGGAGACTATCAGATGGAAAAAGTTATTTTAGATTTGGTGTCGCATTCGAAAGTTTTTCCTAAACAAACATGGGAAAGGATGGGGAGACCTGTGATGCAATAGTCTCAGATCCAATTAAGGATGGAAAATTAGTAGAAGATTATCCCTATGGGGTAGTTCCATGGAGTGACCGTAGATATAGAAAGAGTGAGCACATTGGCCAATTTTGAAGTGATAGAGATTGTTGATGTAAACAATCCATACCCCACACTCCTAGGAATTGATTGGTCTATCGACATGAATGGGGTAATCAATTTGAAAAAGAGAACAATGTCATTTGAAACAAAATCACTCCGCGTCGTAGTACCATTAGACCGTGCTGTTCTGAACCGGTTCGCTATTATGAGGAAAGTGATAATGATTTCGACCAGATATAGAAGATAACGGTGGGAAACCAAGACTTAGTTAATCTGATAGCTGATGGAAAAATTGCATGGGACCAAGAAATTTCCTGTACATCAGATTTAGATAAGGAGTTGGAGCATTGGTAGAATAGGTTGCACGAAGTATCTACGCTGCACTGCAATATGATGACTAAGTGGATGCACTGTGTGTCATCAGAGATAATAAATCTACCTTTTTATGATGGTTTAACTGATGTATATAAGTTCTTGGATGGATTTGAAAGAGAAGTACCTGAGAAACAACATTTCTCGAACTGGATTTGGCATTACGCGCTATGCCCGCAAGGTGGTGGGGTACGCATAAGCATAGTTTTGAAGAATGGCATGAGTACTAAATAATGATGAGATTACAGTTTGGTCGCCCAAAAGTTTAGATAACTGAGAAATATCATGGGAGAAATGATCTGAGCGATCATTTACCAAAGTGGACTAAGTTTTATGGAATAGAGTCACAACCAGAGTGGGTGCATATATTGTATCACACTTTCGACATCATTCCTATTGATACCTAGAAACAGAGCTCTAGCACGCGACCGTGGAGTGGGATGTCTTAACACAAGGATTTTTTATGACATTTAGCTTTGAGGATGGGTTCAAAAGCACTGATGAGGCATTGTAGGAGGTTAAGGCAACAGTCTTCAGAATACCGTAGGATCCTTTAGAATTGGTCCAACTAGATTGGATCACCCAGTTGTGCCACGCACTGGAATGCTATAATGTGACTGTTGAAGGAGATGACGAGGATCGAAGCAATATTAACATTCCATATCCAAAAGGCCACTCCGAAATCGAGGTACTGTAGATAGAGAATCCAAACATCACTGCACCACTGAAAAGTACCCAAGTAAACATTCACATAGAAGCGAAGCCAAAGGGTGCAAAGATTGGGGATTATTGGGATGATCACACAGTAGATAAGGTCACTTAGTTGCTCTGTGAATATTAAGATTTGTTCCCTACAAAATTTTTGAACCTGAAAGGTATCATAGGAGACTTGGACGTAATGAAGATTACCTTGAAGCTAGATGCGAATCCAATTAAGAAGAGGCCATATTGCCTTAATCCCAAGTATAAAGAAAAGGTCCTCTTAGAGTTGGATAAGGTTCTTGAGGTAGGCATTATTGAACCTATGGAGGAATCTGATTTGGTGAGCCCAATGGTAGCCCAGGGAAAGAAGTAGAAAGGATAAATAAGGATCTATGTAGATCTTAGGAAGCTTAAATATTCCTATGTTCATGATCCTTTTTTGACATCGTTCATAGATGAAGTACTGGATAATGTTGGAGGGAAGGAGGCCTACTCATTCATTGATGGGTTCTCTAGATACCATTAGATTAAGATTGCACGAGAAGATAGGAATAAGACCACCTTCACGACAGAGTGGGGATGTTTCCATTATACAGTGATGCCTTTTGGACTTAGGAATGTGTTGACGATCTTCTCGCGTGTATTCATTGTGATGTTAAAAGAATTTATTCACAAGTTATTGGAGATATATTTTGATGATTGGACTTTGTTTGGGCTAGTAAAGCGCCATGTAGTGAGTTTAGGCTTAATGTTGGATACATGCTAAAGGTATCAGATCATGCTGAACATGAAGAAATTCTTGTTCTACGTCCCTTTGAGAATTTTTCTAGGTCATGTGTTGTGAAATCAAGGACTATTGGTGGACCCTGCTAAGATCGCGGTCATAGTTAATTTTGAGGTGCCAAGAAGTATCAAATAGTTGCGCGTAATGCTAGGTCATATTGGATACTATCATAAATTCATCAAGAGATATGTCCAGATTACCGCGCCTATGGAAAAGCTAATGAACAAGGATGCTACATTCTATTGGGATGAAGAATGTGAGTGTAGTCTGGAAGTATTGAAGGAAAATATCGTCACCGCACCAATCCTCGTATTCCCTGAATTGAAGAGGGAATTTTACGTGCATGTTGATGCCTTATGTATTGTGCTAGGAGTAGTGCTAATGCAGGTCGGTCAAAGGGAGACGTATCATCCTATAGCATTTGCAAGTAGGAATCTGTCAGACATTGAAACAAATTATTCGACAACACAACGCAAAGGGTTGGCTATGGTGTACGTGCTCCTGAAATTCAAACATCACTTGATAGGTGAACATTTCAAGATGTACATAGACCATTGTACATTGAAGTATCTAGTCAATAAGCCTGTGTTGGTGGGGAAATATGTAGGTAGTTGTTTTTGTTTTAAAAATATAACTTTGAAGTAATTTTGAAGCCAGGAAGGTTGAACACAGGACTAGACCATTTGTTGTGCATTGAAATAGGAGAGGAGCCTACCAATTTGGAGGAAGGGCTACATAATGTGCAACTATTTATGGTGCACATATTGGATAATCACTTTGCGTATATTATCCACGGGGACGAATCCAAAGGGATATACCATTCAAAAAAATAAATAATTGGTGGTGTGCATGACAGACTTTTCGGTCAGTGCGGGCCATTTGTATAAGATGGGATCAGACGAAATAATTTGATGTTATGTGCCTAATTTTGAGCGAAATAGTATCCTTGTTGAAGTTCATGGAGGAGTTGTGGGAGGGAATTATGCAGGAAAAGCAACAATACAAAATATTTTGTGCATTGGGTTGTGGTGGCCGACACTGCATAAAGACTCTAAAGCATATTGTAGGGAATGTAATGCATGTTAGAGAATAAGCAGGCCATTATAGAAGGATGAGCTGCCTCTGAATCCGCATGTGTCATTGTAGCCATTTGAGAAATGGGCAATTGACTTTGTAGGACCAACTCAACCCCCAGGCCAGAATATGGGTGCATAATATATCATCACTGCGACCGAATATTTGACCAGATGGGTGCAGGAATAGCCTGTGAAAAATGGTACAGGGGCAACAACAGAAAAGTTTTTGTTTATGTGTTGACCAAGTTCAATTGCCTGAAGGCTTTGATGAGTGATCGCAGTACACATTTTCTTAATGAAACGATCAGCGTGCTGACAGAAGAATTCCAGGATTACCATAAGAAGAGTATGCCATATCATCCTTAGGCCAATGGAATGGTTGAGGATTTTAATAAGATATTGAAGAATGCAATGACAAAGGTTTACAATGTGTAGCAGAATGATTGGGACATGTGCATAGCGGCATTGTTATGGGCTTACAGAACTACTTGTAAAACTGTTACTGGTCAGACACCTTTTAGGTTGGTATATGGCATCGAAGATGTGATGTCTATGGAGTACATTGTGCCTTGTCTACACATAACTTTCACATGAATCACGGACCACGGAGCCTTAGAAAAATGGCTCACACAACTAATGGAGCTCAAGGAAGATATATTTCTGGGTAGATTCAATTAGCAGGTTCAGAAGAAATATGAAAAATCTTGGCACGATCGGTACATAAAACTGTACACCTTCAAGGTAAATGATTTGGTTTATTAAATAATATTAAGTTTGTTAAATTTCCAGGGAAGTTTCAGATGCATTGGCTAGGACCATATGTTATCAAAGAAATTACAGATGGTGGAGCAGTTCTACTTGTGTAGTTGAATGGAGATCCATTTTCGGGAAGGGTAAATGGAAACTGATTGAAGCCATACATTGGGGATCAAATCCAATGACTACATGATAGTAGCATAGTCTTAGAACTCTAGGAAGTTGCAAGGAAGCATGGGACTATAAACTACATTACTTGGTTTGTTGAACTACGCGAAGGAGGGTCTACCTGAAAAGGGGTAATGTCACAACATTAGAAGGTGCGTGAAGGGAGCTACACTCTAAGGGGAGATACCATGCAGAATAACTAGAAAATGACCATTACAGTCATTATTCATGATTTGAAATCCAAAAGATAGTTAGGAAGAGTAGGGGGCACAATATTTAAGGCATTTAAGGCTGAAATCTTTGGAAATCTGCCGCCAAATCAACATTTATGGACAGATTTTGGGGGGAATGATCAAATTTGAATTCGAACTCACCTATAAATTATGCATGGACATCTGTCAAAGAATACTTTGTGTCCTTAGAATTTTTGAGTTGTGTTGTCGATTGTTTATGAATCCTCAGGTTTTCACCGATTTAGTCGCTAGTTTTGTATTTGATAAATTACCAGAGGATACCCACCAGTTTATTCTCAACATGATGTTTGGACTATGCGAAATTGTAAGTGTTAGAGAAACTGTTGCCTTTGAGGGAGCTTCTCCAAATATTGTGAGCACGTAGGCTTCTGCTACTATTCCTACGGCGCCCAGGTTTGCTAGGATGAAACCTACATTGATGCGAGAAGTATCCAAACCCAAGAAACACAAACAAAAGAAGCCAATGCTAGTGCTTGGGTCACCGAGGAAGAATGCTGCTACCTAGGCCCAAAAGAAATAAAATCAATCAACGAAGGATAAGGGGAAATTGGTGGATTTGGAGGCTGAAGAGGGCGCGAATGATATAGATACTGAGGGGGTGGAGCCTATCTCCAAGTTTCTGGATTATATCCCTTCACATAAGGGAAAAGTGAAGATAATCAAAGACCCAGAAGTAGAGAAGGTTTTTATTCATACACCCCTGTTGCTGAAAATCCTTACATTTGAAGGTTCATGCTTGGTGGATGTGCCCCATTTAAAACTAGAGGAATGGGATTTGTTGGATAACGAGAGTTTCCCCCACCTTGCGACAAAGAACTATATGAAGAGGGTAGTTTAGAAGGAATCAGTTGGGGTTTCTAAACCTACTGTGGGTGTCCCACTACCACCGCTCCAACATCAACCTCATTGCCATCAAGAAATTGATGACCCTGGTGCATGAGAGATTACAGATGAGCACGCCGATCTCGATTACATATATGCTAATCCACTAGATCATGCTCTTGCCACAGTTATGGTTGAATATGGCCAAGGAATTTGGTGGAAAGACGAGTGAGCACAACCTCATATAGAAGATGAAGGAAAAATTCAAGCTAGTGAAGAAGTTTCTCAGGTACTCTATCACATATATCACCGACCCCATGTAGAAATTGCGCTACAAATCCTAGCTGGGAAATTCATGAGAAAATGTTGTGCGGACAAGGTTTTGGCACTCGTAATTTCATTGGCTACACAATGCGGGGTGGGCATGTAGTTTAATTAGTCATGCTACATCTGTATTGACTTCCTTGCAAACTTTCGCGAGGCTTAGGATAAGAGGAAAATATTCCACTATGTAGATTGGCATACTCCATCTGATCTGGCCGCGAGCACCAGTAAATCCGCGAAGAGGAAAAAGAAGAAAGCGGAAAAGAAAAAGGGTCCAAAAGTTGGTCGAGAAGTGCGGAAAAGAGGTCCAGGAGAGGGCCTAAGTGGAAGAGGAGCGTATCACGAAATAGCATGCCGAACAAGAAGAGCGTGACTCTGAGCAAAGTGGTAAGTCCCCTTCGCCCCAAACAGAGGAAGAGCAGTAGTCAGAGAAGGGTGGTGACAGTCAAGAGGAGCATAACACTCCCTTCTGGATAAAAATATAGAGGGATTAGCAGAAAGAAGGGCCCCGAAAGAAATCAAAATGGTCAAAGCCATTGCTGGACCCAATCACTCTAAGAGAAGGCGATCTTGACAAAATTGGAGATAAGGTGTGCGATACTAAAGTGGAATTGCTCTGGTAGTTCGAATAGCGTTTCTATTGCACAATAACTTCATAAAGGCCTCCAAGAAGGTTGTAAGCATAGTAGGGTCCATCCCCTGATCAGGGTTATCCTTGCTTCCTAAGGTGGAGGCCTCAGTGAAGCTCTTCTTTACCTCCATGAATGTTTCACGTGCATGCTCAAAATCAAACTTAGTAACTTCATACAGGTCTCCAAGAAGGTTGTAAGAATAGTAGGGTCCATCTCATGATCAGGCTTATCCTTTCTCCCTAAGGTGGAGGCCTCAGCGAAGCTCTTCTTTGCCTCCCACTTTTTGTATAATAACATTTTAATCTAGGTATTCAAAAACTTCAATTAGTTACCTCATAGCCTTTGAAAAAGCAATGCTCCACCTCGTCGTAGCTAACTAAGGTATCGACTGCAAATTCAATTACAAATCCTCCTATGACGTGATTGAGCCAATGATTGACAGTGCGAGCAATATCATATTCAGATTCCAAAATCTGTACTAGCTCTAGGGTCCAAATAATAGGACTATCAAGTCTCCACCTTCCTTGGCTATCTACTAGCTTTATGATCCACTTGTATAGCTTAACTTAAAAAGAACAAGAAAAGATCTTGTATATTTCCATATATAGGTACCTATCTAGCCATTGTTCCTTTGTCAGTCATGGACTTCTATTCTCCTGTGCCACAAATTTGTGGATCTCCCTATCAACTAGTCTCAATCTCTTTCTTAGTTGGATTCCGGTGATATGGCATCACACATCTCTTATGTAGATTCTAGTCTTGAAAAAGGAATCATTTGTTGGCTTGAGGGGGTCTAACCCAAGTTCAACATTAGTTACGCAAACAAATCCCTACACTACTAGCCCTTTCAAAATCAGACTACGGAGCACTGACTGAAGTCTCACCGGAAGCAGTATGCAGGAATGTTGGAACCAAGTTTCCAAACCCTAAGATAGTCATGATGTCAGTTTATTCCTTCTATTCCTACTTTCGTGTAGGTTGTTAATTCCTAGGGCTCTGTCTTCCTAACCCCTTATTCCTCCCTTCGATAGCTCCATGAAAGGGTATGGTTTGCCTTCGCGTAGCCCTGACATTTGATTCAGATACGTTCGTGCTACTAAGGCAGTATATTGCATGATTCTCAAGTTATCTTAAGAATATTACTTATCTTATCAGGTAATCATATTTAGCAACATGTAAACATAAATCCTTAATAACGTTCAGATATCCAATGTAATTGCACTCATTTGTGCATCATATAAGCATTATAATGGAAATTCATACATAAAATTACAAGATGCATTAATAAGAACAAAGACACAGAATTTGCAGAATACTTTTTATTGATACCTTTAAGTGATTATAGACTCTATCTGCCCTGCGCACACAGTTGTAGGGGTCTGCGCACTCAGTTGTGGATTTCCACCCTAGGCCTCTGCACACTTAGCTGCAGAGCCTCTACCTACGCTATGACCCAAAACTTAGACTTCTTACTTCAAATCTATGACTATCTTACTCAACCCATCAGTACTACTTAGAGTGAGCTTACTTAGCTCTTTTTATACAATCCCATGGTCCGTAGACGATGGGTAGATCTTTTACAACCAACTTTACTTCCAAACTAAGGGCAGACGACCCTTTATGAATCATGACACCTTCACACTCCACAACCACAAATTGTAGAGACTTTACTATTTTATTACAAAATTTGACTCAAAACATGGGCTTTTAGCTCCAAAATTGTCCTTGGGGGAGCCTATTCCCAACAGTGGCAAGGAAGTGTTGGTTTAAAAATTAAAAGTGGGTAATTAGAAATATTCGTAGAAGGAGGTAAGTACCTAGGGATTAAGTAAAATAACTTAAGTATGAGGAGTTGTTGCATGTCATAGAAAATACATGTCGGTACATTGATTTCACATCCTGAGCATTACAATAAACTGAAGCAAAGAATATTTAACAATATACAAAAGTATGGACACTAAAATATGCTATAGGTGAGGAAGACGCTTAACACTTCCTACCCTTACAACTAGCCCACCAGGTGAACTAGAGAACCTCATGTTGGAGGAATGGTAGAGCTACACTGACGAAAGGATGGAATGGTAGTGCTGACGGGCAACTAGGCTACAAACTAGTACCATTAACATTCTAGTTGAATTGTCACCCTTCGATGAAAACCCTAAGATCTGACGGTGAGAATGCACACATTTGTTTTCCACTATGCTAACCATAATTAACCTAGGTGACATGTTCATGAAGTTCTTGAAAATTCCAGAGTTGTGAGTTTACCAATATATTTCATTTAATTATTCTCTTGTGTGAACCTTAACCCTGTAGCTATTAAACCTTGGAAATTATATTACTCAAATGAGAGACCATCGAAGATATGGAAAATTCCTCTTAAAAACCATAGGCATCATGTTATCACAGTGAAGATTGGGTATATAAAAAATTAAAGTATTAATTTGCTCATATGATAAAATAAGTAAAATAAGCAAATAAATAAATAAAATGTTTTACCATCATTCTCTGGGTAAAAAATCTTAGTATTGTTGTTGAGTGGAGGATACATTTTAGAAGTGGTATGAGAGCCAAGATAACAACCATGTAACCTATTGGGAAATTAATTAAAAAATACATATATGTTGTGATTATAGAGAGAGGGCATAATGAGGAGAGGAACGGAAACTACATAACTAATAAGACTAGTTGTCGAATTTGGTTGTATACCTATTTCAAGGGGCAACCCAAAAATGTGGGTTCAACTAGAAGGAGACCATCAAAACCCCACTGCCATGTTGTTGGAGACTATTCAACAATTAAGAACTAAGATGGCTAGTTTTTTGGCGGACAATGAGAGATTAATGCGATATCTTGAGCAAATACTGAAAATTTATTTTTGATCGCTAGAATCATAGAACCTCTATACCCATCTCTAAAAATTAATATAGGGGTGAGGAGAAAAGGAAGAGAGGTGAAAATGTGCCTGAAGGGAGTCAAATCCAACACTTAGAAGGGGGTAAGGGTCGAAATGAGGAAGAATATAAAAATGTATCAGAACATCAAAAAATCAAGAAAAGAAAGACAAATTTAAAGGGAGAGTTCAAGAAGATTAAACCCCCAGTGTTCGATGGAGAAATTAAAGAAGTTGTTGAGGCATGTTTGATTAATATTAAAAAATGAATTCAAATTTATGAATATGATGATGATCTCAAGGCAAGATTTTCCATCTACTAGCTCCAAGGGAATGCCATGTTGCAATGGGAAGAAGTTAAGTTTGTACATGAAATGGAGGAGTAGGGAGTGACTTCGAGATATTTTCATAAATACTTTAAAGAAAAGTATTTCATAAAAAAATTCTACAACGACAATGAAAATTAATTTCACGATATTTGACTGGGACAACCCTCTATGGATGACCTTGTGACCAAATTCATGTCTATGTTACAATATGTGCCTCATATCTGGGAGGAGAAAGCCAGGTACAATGCCTCATGAGCATCGTTCAAGCATCCATGAAAGAACGTTTAGAGTTTGATAACCTGAAAACCATGGATGAGGCCATTAGGTGGGTGAGAATCTGTTATTAATATTTGAAACAAAAGGGAGAATGAATTAAAAGTTGGGCTCAGAAGGAAGTACAAAAAAACCTCCAGAGTATGAAAAAAAAGAAAAGTGGAAATGCGAGAAATATGCACAAAAACCAGTTTAATAAATTTTCTAGAAAGAATTAACATAAATTTAAATCACAAAATGAAACAAGATAGGGGGAGGTTTTGAGTAAATCAAAGTTTAGCCAATCATAGAAACCCCCATTTGAGTTTTGGTCATGTGGGGAGCCTCACTATTACAAAAATTGTCCTCACCACACCAGAACAGAGTAGGTTGCCAACCTACAAGAGGTTTCTACAATGGGTCAAGTACCTGAAAACATACCGAATATTAATGCTACCTTAGAGGATTCGTAACTAAATATTAGCCTACTAAGGTTGAAGTTGAAGGTAAGATGCATAGCGATGTTGTGTCTATTTTGGTAGAGCCATGAGATAGTTTAAGTTATGCCAGTCCTAAAATCGTGGAAAAGTGCCATATGCAAAATTATAAATTTAAAAATACCTAGTTGGTATAGTAAGCTAGTGGGGAAGAAAGATGGGTAACAACCACAATAGATGATTGTCCCATTGATGTAGCAGGTTAAAAAATTAATTTGAGTCTGAATGTCTTACCTTTAGGGTCTTATGATGTTTTAATTCGGATGGATTGGTTGGAAAAAAATTGGTCATTAGTAAACTGTAGAAATAAGACTACTAGTTACATTTCTAAGGAGGGGGTCTAATAAGATATTCAGGGAGTAAAAGTACATATTAAACTGCAATCAATCACTGACTCCTAGTTAGGTAATTGTACTAGGAAAGGATGTTAAATATAGGTAGTTCAAGTTAGTTTTACTAACTCCAAGGATAAGCCAACCTCACTTGAAATCTTACCAATTATTTAGAATTTCATGGATGTGTTTCCAGAATAAATTCTAGGATCACCTCCCAACTAGGATATCAATTTCACCATAGAGTAAATACCAGGGGTTGCATTAGTGTAAAAAAAACTTACCGAATGAGTAGTCCTTAATTACCTGAGCTGAAAATGCAATTACATAAATTACTTGACAAATCTTATATTCATCCAAGATTGTCCCCATGAGGAGCACATGTCTTATTCATCAGAACAAAAAGGTACCATGAGATTATGCATCAATTATTAACAACTTAATAAGTTGACTATCAAGAAAAAATATCCCTTGGAAAGAATTAATGATTTATTCGATCAAGTCAAAGGGGCCACATTTTTATATAATATAGATTTGCAATCAAGATACATTCAAACAAGGGCAATAAAGGGAGACATTCCTAAAACCTATTTTTAGAACCATTATGGTCATTATGAATTTCTGTGTAATACTCTTGTGATTGCTATCATGATGGGAAAAGTTAGATTTTGTTATAGTAGAAAATCTAGGTTTGGGGACAAAAATGGGAGAAAATATTTTATTACCAAATAGATAAAGGGAAATTTAAATGCCTGGAAAATTAGACACCTAGAGATGAGACTCTTACCAAATGAAATTCCATTGGTGAATGTGAATGCATAAATCCTTCATGATAAGAATTATAGATAAAATTATAGGTAAGATTAATGGATAGGAGATAAATATACATTAAGATGCTTAGTTGGAGAAAGATGCTAAGTTTAAAAATAAATAAATAACATAAAAGCCTCGCGGGAGAGAAAGCCGATATTTTATGGAAAAATCCTAGGAAAGTGGATAAAAATATCCACAAAAGCAGGACATCACTAAAGGAAACCATATCATGAAAATAGGGAATTAAATACCCATTGAAGGAATCAACAAGAGCTTGTTGATACATGGGCAAGTACTTAGAGCTCGTGAGTGAACTAGTGGAGATCAGTTCTAGGTTGGGTGGTGGTGTTTGATTTTCCAAGTGACACTTTATCAGCTAATCTAGTTTGAATCAATCAATCGTATGGGATGTTTCTTAATCATTTAACTTCTTGTGTTTATGTTGTTTTTATTTAGGATACAAATAGATATATATGTGATTTCTTGAATTATAAGTTGATTTGATACACCTAGATGTGACAATTTTGGATCATAAATGTAAACCTAGTTATTATAAAAGGGTAAATCATAGCATGTTCCTTCTAACATTATAGATTCAAATTTTACTAGAATATTGTTAGATCTGGTAACTGAGTGTCACAATTAATTTTCACTTGGTTTGACATAATCACTTTTCTAGTTATATTTATTTTGTTTGTTAAGTTGTTCTTTAAATATCTGAAAAATTATATAGAAAGCCACGCTTACCATAACAGGCATGAAAACAAGCCTCTAGGCGTACTGGTATGGAAAGGTTAGAATTTAATAGCAAATGAGTAGGGTGCGATTCTTGTTCCTTGAGATCTACCCTGTGGGCAACCTTGATTTTAGCTAGTGATACTATATAGTACCCCCCACATATTTTTAGGCAAGAAATTAAATGTAATGTATAATAGTAAAAACAACATATATTAAGCCATTTCTAGTTTCATGGTGATAAAGTCCATGCTGTGATGGTATCAAAATTAATTAAGACGGTCTGACTGCAAGACTTCAATTTGGGATCTACAACAATTTGAATGGAAATTTTGACAATGGAACTTCTCTTGGAAGCTTCGTTTCTACTGTATTTCTAAGCATGACTGATACACTAGAAGTATTTTTCTGGTTGGACTCTTTCATGATTCAAGATACTTCCTCAGGGAAAACAACTTAGTGGATGATGCGTGTTTTATCTATGGGCGCTTAATTAGAATGCCTTCAACCTTGTTCAGGAATGAAAATTTCATGTGGAAGGCTATCATCAAGTTGGAGGATATCAAAATATTTATCAGACTGGCTCTCCAGATTCATAACAACCACTAATGGTGATTTCCTTGGTGAATATCCTATTGATTTCCCTTTGTAAAATTGGGATTCTGATGCATATGAAGATGATGATGGTCTCGGGTACAATAGACAACAAATTGAGGATAAAGCATGGTTTTTGGATCACAAAATTGATCATCCTAGTGGTGATGAAGAGATGAAGTTGGAGAATGATTGTAGCATGGATGAGTATCCTTGAAATTTGGGTGGAAATATCAAGGGAGTTACAGAAGAGGAACCTTTAGAACCGGCTTTGAGGAATATGCTTCAGAAAGGAGTAAAACCCAATGTGGATGGTGTGATTATCCTTCATGAAGATAGTGATGTAAAAGTCTATAAGGGAGAGTTCATAGACTTGTTAAAGATGATAAATCCTTGGCACTATGTGAATGAGGGCACATAGGTGAAAGTTTGTGACAAGGATGATTGCGGCAAAAGGAGTTACCATTTCTCAACAGAACATTGCAATTTCAAGGAGCGAGTGCATGGTAGAGGAAAATCATATAGATGATGTATTAATGGTCATTAATGATAAATAGTTATTAGTAAAAATGGGATATGCTTATTCAGGGTAGTGGGGTATAAAATAATTAAATCTATCTTGTATGATATTGTTGCAGCTACATAATTTTACGTACTACTCAAACCCAAAAAAATTATAATTGAAACCGCAAAATGAGACTTACTAGAAAATAATAAAAAATGGAAACAAAGGTACTTATACTCCTCGATCTACTAGTTTCATTGTAAATTTCAGAAGGAATTCCTGCTCAGGCTTTTAGTTATTTAGACATGCGAGGGAAAAATAGACAAGAATAGATACAAATATTAAATTCTAGAAGAAATATTAGTAGCGGTATGGGTTAATTTTAATGCCATTCAATGTTATCTTGATCTATTCAGGATGAGTAGGAAGTCTGTAGATTTTGTAAAATTTGTTCCCATCACTACAAGAAAAAAGGTCATTGGTGAGGGTCATGCCTCTGACATACCTTTAAGGTCCCTCACCAATGTTGCATATGATGACAGTCTTTAAAAAAGTGTTGTTGTAAGTGTATATAGTGATGGTCCTTTAAGGTTTGTCACCAAAGACATTTTCAATGACACGTTTGGTGAGTTTTGTTAAAGGCCCATCACTAATTCTCTCTTTGGTGACACTTCTAGTAGCAATATTTTATTGGCCCTCACCAATGATTTTTTTGGTTAGTTTTGGTGACGGTTAATAAATGTTCATCATCACTAATCATTCAATGAGTTTTTGATGACACTTCATTCCTATCATGGACCTTTAAGGTCCGTCACCAATGTCACATATGATGATGGTCTTTAAAAAATTGTTGTTGTAAGTGTATATAGTAACGGTGCTTTAAGGTTTGTCACCAAAGACATTTTCAATGACACTTTTGGTGAGGGTCAATATAGGCTCGTCACTAATTCTCTCTTTGGTGACACTTTTGGTGAGGGTTATTAAAGGCCTATCACTAATTCTATCTTTAGTGACACCTCTAGTGGCGATATTTTACTGACCCTCACCAATGCTATTATTGGTTACTTTTGGTGATAGTAAAAAAATGTTTGTCATCATTGATCATTCCAATGAGTTTCTGATGACGCTATGTACCTGTTAATATATTTTTTGTCAAAAGATAATGATTTAAGACCATTATTGTGGAGCCTTTTCCATTATGTGTCCAAGGTTAGAGTGGTTATAATAGGCTACAAATTTGTTAAGAAGTAATTAGTGTGTATCATTTACCTCAAGTCCTAAGAATATAGTTTTCCTATGATTCAACACATGATTCATCTCTATTAGGTTCATTATTTAGCAAATTTCCATTAAATAAAGTTCCACCAGTGTGTGTAGTAACTATATTATTTAATACATAATCAATCTCTATCAATTCTATTAATAAGAGAGACCTAGTGCTCCTCAACACTCATGACACACCTTAACATGCTTTGGAACAATACACTAACATTCCTTGGCGACTCGCATGTCTTGGAACATCTTTGTACCTAGAACATATTTTCGTGAGTAGGACGCCCAAGCACATGTTCTTATACCTTAGCATATCATGTGTTGGCATGTCCTATAGTCCCTAGCATGCCATGGAACACCTTGGCATAATATTGCATTGACAAAAATTAGCACTTGGAACACATTGGCACTTGGCATGTATTGGAACATATTATTAGTGTGCCTAGCATGCCCCTTTTGAAAAAGATAAAGTATTGACTTATTAACTCTCTTATGTGTTCATTTCCTTGCATTTTAGCTTGCTTATTCCTTTTTTTGCCTTGAAACTCCTCGACACATATTGGAATACTTTGGCATGCTGCACATACTGGCATGTCTTAGCACCTGGCATGCCTTGGCACTATTTGGCACATGTTAGCACACCGATAGCACAAATATTGTTCAGTCCATAAGGTATTCCTATCATGTTCAGTCCATAAGTTATTCCCTTAAGACTATGAAAAGTATGCATATAAGAATAGGGGCCATGACCCATAAAGTGAGGTTTATCTCTGGAATATAGACCACATATCTGGAAGATGGTTTGTAGAAGTATGTGTGGAGATAATAGATCTAGAAAAGGGTGGGTTCTAAGTAGAAACCTAAGAAAAATAAATGTGTTGTATGAGGAATAGATTGACATGAGAAGGAGTTTATTTTAGTGGACTTTCCATAGAGTCTTGGATAGAGATATGAAGTAGCCTATAAATAGCTAGTAAAAGGACTATTAGTGGATTATTTGTGACCCTAGTCATCTACAGATTGTTAGAAGGATGATAAGAGGAGTAGTTCAAATTTTTTCATAGATTGGAAAACAAAGAAATTGGTACAAAAGAATAGTGATTTTAAGAGGACTCAAATCGCTATTGGGTGGAATATTTGAGGAGCCCTAGTTGAGGGTAGTGTTGTGGGCTTTAGATCAATAAAAGAATTGACTATGGTTGGGTAAATTGATGGAAATCCAAGTACAATTGGAGGCTTGTTAGGTGACTATCAAAGAAGAGGCCTAAGTCTTGTACTTGTGAAGGACAACAAGACTGGTATAAGGGTAGATGTATTGGGCCTAAGGATGTGAAAACTTTGAAGGACTAAAGTATTAGTCAAGTGCAGTAGAAACTAGAAAAAGTTCATTGTACTATAGAGGATTGTGTTAGTGAGAAGAAGGGAAACCTCCATAGCCCTAGACTTGTCATCTTGGAGCAAAACTATGGAAAAAGTGGTACCAAATAGGTGTTCACAAATAGATTTATGAACAGTTGATTAAAGACCCTAAGTGTTGCAGACCTTGAAGGAAAAAGGAGGTAGCTAAAGGGAATTCTTTTTTTTAGTTGAGTTCAGTAACTTAAAGGAGTTGAGTTCATTGATAGAGGCAATCTGAGGAAATGTAGAATGGGAGGAAAGAGTACCTACCAAATTTGTTCAAGACATGTGGACTGAAAACGTTGTGTGTGGCCACCATCAACAAGTAGGTCAAGTGTTGTCTTGTTCAATTTGTATTGGTTATCAAAGGACTAACACCAAGCCCTAGTTGTATTCCTTGTATCAATGTGATTGTAAAAGGCCACGATCCCTGGTACGAGATCTCTAGCCTGTTCTATTATATTTATAATATAATGAAGAAGGGCTTGAAAATTTTAAATAATTTCATGTGCACTAGTTGATTCCATGATGTGTGTAGATTTTGTTTTCCAAAGTAGATGTGTTGTGGCACTTGAGTGTGTTTGCATCAAATATTCTATGACCAAAATGATATTCTCATGTGCTGTGGAAATTTGATATATGCCTTGTTCACCTAAGAACTACTTATAACTCATCTTAGGCTACTCATTTCCAATCTCAACTCATCCCACTTAACAAGTTACCAAGACAAGGCTCATCAAATCCAACCATGGTCATAAAACAACTAAGCAACACAATTTACATCTTGACATGTCATAGCACCTAGTGTGTCTTAGAATGCCTTGGCACTATGTGGAATGTGTTATCATCCCCTACATTCCTTGGCATGCTGTGAAACTCCCTAGAACAACCTAGCAGTTCCTGACATGCCTTAGTAGTTTAGCATATCTTGGAACTACCTAGCATATAACCTTGTCACTCCCTCCTTAACACACTTAGAACTCATTCACAGTCCCTGCCACACACTCTTATTCATTCATTTACACGCATTTTGACCTAGTCCTTCCTTATGTTCCCTTGATACTCCCTAATACTCCCTAACACACGTTGGCACACCCTGGCACCTGACACATCTTGGCATGCCACCCTAGCACTCTATCATTCCTTGCAACTACCTATCATACCTTATCACTCTCTCCTCCGCACACCTATAGCTCACTGGCAGTCCCGGTCACAAACTCTTATTCATTAATTTCCGTGCATTTTGATGTGGTGCTCCCTTGTGTTTCCTTAGAATTCCTTAACACTCCTTGGCACATGTTGGTACACCCTAGAATCTAGGACATCTTGGCATGCTTCCCTTGCCTCTAGCATGCCTTAACATTGCCTATCATACCTTGTCACTCCCTCCTTAGCACACCTGGAACTCATTGACACTTCCAATAAAAAACTCTTATTTGGTCATTTACATGCATTTTGACGTAGTGATCCCTTGTGTTTCCTAGGAACTCCCAACTAACAATTCCTTGCATGCATTGGCACATCTTCACAATAGGACACCCTAACACTGCAAAGCATGCCTTGTCACTCCTCCTTAACACACTTGTAACTCATTGACACTCCCTGTCACACACTCTTATTCATTCATTTCCATGCATTATGACCTAGTGCTCCCTTGTGATTCCGTAGCACTCCCTAGCACTCCTTAGCACACACAGAACTCACTAACACTCAGTTTCACACATTTTTATTCATTCATTTACATGCATTTGGAACTAGTGCTCCCTTTTGTTTCCCTAGCACTTGATAGCACACCCTAGCATGCATTGGCATAACCTAGCACTTGGAACATCCTAGCATGTTTCCCGAACCTCTATCATGCCTTAGAACTGCCTAGCATACTTTGTCAACCCCTCCTTAGCACACCTAGATCTCACTGACACTTCATGTCATAAGCTCTTAATCATTCATTTTCATGCATTATTTTGACCTAGTGCTCCCTTATTTTTTTGTGGCATGCCCTCATTTCCATGCATTTTGACCTAGTGCTCCCTTCTATTTCTTTGGCACTCCATAACACTCAGCATGCATTAACACACTTTAGGACTTGGTACGTCTTCGTATGCTTCCCTACCACTCTAGCATGCCTTGGAACTATTTAGCATATCTTGTCACTCCCTCTTTAGCACACTTAAAACTCGTTGACACTTCATTTTCATCAATTTGAAACTAGTACTCCCTTGTGCTTCCCTGGCACTTGGCCCAAACACTCCCTAGCATGCATTCACACCACGCCCTGGTGTCTAGAACATCTTGAAAGGCCTTAGCACATGGCATGTCTTAGCATGACTAACATGCCTTGGATCTGTCTAGCATGTGTTATTACTTCTTATTATTCCCTGGCACACCTTAGCACTTCATAGTTGTCATGCCCCCATAGATAACCTTATTTATTTTTTGGCTTGGGAACCCAACAAAGGCATTGGAAAAACAATGTTGTGCCCAAACCAGAGTCTCCCTTTTTTGAAACTTCTTTGTATATCCCCTTATTGCAACCATAGGCTTTCCTCCTGCAATTACTATTATGAAATTCTCCTCACACACTTCATCCTTGGGACACCTAGTATTTGTTGACACTCCTTGTCACACACTGTCATTTGTTCATTTCCATGCATTTTGACTTGGTAATCCTATGTGATGCTCTGTCACTATCTAACATTCCTCACTATGCATTGACACTGTCTTGCATATGTTAGCATGAATTTTCATTCCTTTGCATGCCCTAGAAGTCCTTAGCTATCATGCCCTCACAACTACCCTTACCTTTTTTTGGGACTTTGGAACCTCACCAAGTCCTTCATTGACTACAACAGCTTGACCAGGTTACGATTACTACAACTATACTATTCCTTGTTCAGCTAAAAGATGACTATAACTCATCTTAGGTTACTCTTGTCCAATTTCAACTTATTCCACTTCATAAGTTACAAGTTATGAAGTCAAGGCTCACATCCAACAATGGCCATAAAACAACTGAACAACGTAGTTTACATCCTTACGTGTCATAGCATGAGTTGCAGGTTTAAGAATCCCTTGGCACTATGTGCTACGTGTTAACATTGCCTGCATTTCTTGTCATTATTTGGGAATCCCTACCACACCGTACCACTCCTTGACATGCCCTAGAACTTCCTAACATATAACTTTATCACTCCTGCCTTAACACACCTAAAACTCATTGACACTCCCTATCACATACTCTTATCTATTCATTTCCATGTGTTTTTACTAGTTCTACTTGTGTTTCCATGGCACTCCCTAACACTCCTTGACACACATTGGAACTCCCTAGCTATCATGCCCTTATATATAGCCTTACATTTATTACGACTTGAAAACCTAACCAAGTCATTGGCAAAACAATGTTGTGCTCAACCCAAAGTCTTGCTTTCCTTGAAATTGCTTTGTCTAGCTCCTTGTTGCAACCACATACTAGCCTCTTATCATTCTTATTTTGAACTTCTCTTAGGACACTCAATCCTTGACACACCTAGAACTCATTGACACTCCCTACAAAACACTCTTATTCATTCATTTCTATACGTTTTGACCTAGCACTCCCTTGTGTATCCCTAGCACTCCGTAGCATGCACTAACAATCCTTGACACACCTTCTCACTCCTTGACATGCCCCATCCACTCCATAGCATGCCGTATAGCTCCCTGGAACATATTGGCTCTTGGAACTTGGCAGAACCTAAAAATTCTTGGCATGCATTGGAATTCCCTGGAATGCCTTTCCATGGTTTAATATAATATTTATTTGAGATCAATTATTCACAATTAAGAGAGAAGTAATAGAGGATGATTTGGCACTTAAGAGACAACAGCATTTGGCCCTTGGCATGTATTGGCACCACTGTTGGTATGCCTAGCATGACCCTCTTGAAAAGGTAAGGTTATAACTTATTAACCCTCTTATTTGTTAATTTATTTGCATTTTAACTTGATGTTCCCTTTTATTTCCTTCACACTCCTTGACACACGTTCGCATACCCTAACATGTGGCACACCTTGTCATGCCTTAGCACATGGCATGTCTTCACATGCCTTAGCACTATCTGGCACAAGTTAGCACACCCTGACTATTCTTGACATGACCAAGAATTCCGTAGCATGTCTCAGTACTGCTTAGCATGCCCTATCACTCCCTGCTTGGTATGCCTTACACTCACTGACACTCCCTAACACACCCTCTTATTCATTCATTTACATTCATTTTGACTTAATGATTTATGTTTGATGGGGTGCATATATGGAAAGACATCCTGCAAAAGAATACAAAAATGATCACACCATTACTAACATAAGTAATTCTTAGATTCTACTTGTATGTCATTAGGAAACTACACAAGATATTTTAAGAATGACATTTTTAGGGTTTGTTTTATGGTGTGGGAATGGTAAGAAGTGAGTGGTCAATATTGTGATTTTCTTTCTCATTAAAGTGTTTATCGTTATGAGAGACTCATCTTGAGAATATGACAACCTCTTCATGCTTACCCTCAAATTCCTAATCTTATCAAAATAAAGGCCAACTTGCACAGTGAGGGAAGACATGTTGGTTTATGTTGTGTTGAGTGATTAGGTGATAGTGTTAATGTACTATGAGAGGGACTAAGCCATTTAATTTGTTTCATGTATGGATGACATGTTGTTGGTGTTTGCCATGTGACCACATGGCCATTGGAAATATTGTGTAAGATATAGCCCAACCTAATTAATTCCCTGAGAGAAATCTATGGAGATTTATCGAAATAAATTATATTGGTGAGTCCTGTTAGAGCCCAGATTGATCTCAGGTTGAAGGGAGGCAATCCTAGGATAATCACAAACTAAGCTTAACCCGGTAGCTAGCCCTACCAGGTTGGGAGAGGGCTCTCTCCTTGTCAATCTCAGTGGATATGAGTGAATAAAATATGGATTTTAGGCTAGGTATAGTAGCTCTAGGGTTTTTGTTTTATTTTGATGGTTGGTTGCTGGATCAAATGGAGTAGGTAGCTTTGGGTTGGGGAAATCAAGTTAGAATTGCAGGGTGTTCTGTGGGACGAGGTAGGTAGGTGTTTTGGCACTTGGAATTAAGTGTGATGGTAAGTCTAAGATTGGTGAGGGGCTAAGGAGGGCATGCAAAGATCATGAATCCTCTTCAAACAACAGAAAAAATTAAAAACTAAATGTATTCCCAAGGCAGAGCACTGGTATCAATGTATTCCACCTATCTATCTTGATTCATTTAGTTAAGAAGAAAGAAATAGATGCTGGCACATATAACACATGAGAGAAACTAATAACAAAAAGGAGAAACAATGCCAAGACACATTACCACAAGAATCCCACAAAAATAGCTGAAAACCCTGGTTTATTTCCTTGCCAAATTGTTGTAGTGATGTACAATGAAGCTCAAAGCATCCATAAGAGTCCAACCCTTACAAATGACTAAGAAAGTACATAATATAGCCACCAAAACACCTATGCTAGCCATCAGGGGTCAAATCCTTGAGAACAGGGGTGGTTTCAACCATATCTAAACTAAGAACATGAATATAGGCAGTTGAAACAACTTGCCTCTAAAACCAATGAAACTGATTCATTTACCCCCAAACCACCTCAAAATGATGAATCTATCGTCAGCAGTCATTTTTCAATTACATTTACATACATAGCATCATTTACATTCATAGATTCATCCAAAAGGAGAGAAAAATTCAAATTATAGAAAAACTAGGCGAAATTTTGATTTTTGAGCAAAATTGGCAAAATTCATCTTATGCGCAGCGCCCCTGATCATATGCGCAACACCTTTTCCAAGTCAGTTTTGGGGGCCTTACCTTAACCAAAGTGAGCCGAATACGGCTTGTTGAAAGGGCCTACTTGTCTAGTTTCTGGAAAATCTTGAATTTCTGAGTTTGGAGGTCATTTGCCCCATCAAAAATGGAATCTCCCAAGACTGCTTCTTGTGTGTCCAAAAAGTGGCAGAGAGGTAATTTTTCAATGGTTTTTGGCCCTTTAGGTGACCAAGATCTATTCCAAATTTGATGAAAGTTTTTGGGTTTTCTTATCTTTTATGCTAAATCCAAAAATGTAGACCATTCTCCCAAAAACTGCTCCAGTCAAAAGCGTTGTGACACTGAGATTTCCTGTGTTTGAAAATTCAAAATTTGAAAATTATAAAATTTTATCAAAATTGTCCCAAAATTGGCACAAGGAACCCTCAAGCACTGCTTTGATGAGCTAATGAGGCATCAACTAGGATTTCCAATTTTTTTTTCTCCTTTTTTCTTCTCAAAGCCTTCCTCAGTCTTGCCTTAAGCTTCCTTATCCTTATATTACATATCTTGTTCCGGGTCATATAGTGATAAGCCATGTGGCGAAGAATTTTATTCTCTTTATTAGCCTTCTCAAGTAGATTCTCAAGGTGTATATTCACCCTTTCTAACCAAGTTTCTCAGTCATTTTCAATTTCTTGCTCAATGGAGGTCATCTTGACCTTTGCCTTCTTTGCCTCTTCGCTTCTTAATCACTTGCTCTCTTTGCATCTCTGTTTTCAGTATCTCAAGCTCCATGAGATCTTGTTTGTCACTCAGCTGTTTATTCTCCTACTCAAGATAATTATTGATAACGTATTTGGACCTTGCCAACTTGTCATTTAACATCTGAATATGTGCCTATGGTTGTAAACACTTGTGGTTGTATGGACAATGGTGAAGTGAAACCGGAGTGGAGGATTGGAGTGTATGGAGGGGTATGTGAATGTATGATATGTAAACAAAGTTCAGGGAATGTGAATGGGATTTAGGAGAGAGGGTATGGTTTTAGGGAAGTAAGTAGGGTTTGTAGGGGAGTAGGTAGGGTTTGTAGGGTTTGGGGAAGGTGTAAGTAGGAGTGGGGAAATGTATGAGGGGAATGGAATTAGGGAAAAATATATGAGGGAGTGGAGTTTAGGGAGAGAGTGAGTGGAGTGTAACAGGATAGATGGAATGAGGGTTTAATATCAATAATGAGTTACAACACTAAGAAAACTAGGTTTTAGAACAACAAATTTAGGGTTTTAATTTAAAAGAGGAAAGACCAAGCAAAATCTTCATGAAAGCACCCTAAACAACAATAAGATGACAGTACTTACCTTCAAGAGGAAATTTGGAAGTGATTTGGTAAGTTTGGAGGAAGTTTAGGCTTGGTCGGATAGGTGCGTAGCACCCTCTCTCAGGTGTGTAGCGCCTTTTCTATGCGCAGTGCCAGTGTAATCTTACACTGTTAAACTTTGCCAGGTGCACAGTGCCACTGATCCTATGCGTAGTGCCTTTTGCAGACCATTTTTGGAGACCTGATTGGTGTCCAAATTGGGTTTTTAATAGCGCGTTGGAAATATTATCAAGTCTAATTTCAATAACATCTTCAATTTTACAATTTGGAGTTCATTTGTCCTATCAAAAGTCCAATCTCCCAAGACTGGTCAAAATGTGTTGAATGAGGCTGCCTAAATGAAGAGTGTTGTTGTTGTTAGCTTTTGAAGGTCTTCCTCAACTCCAAATTGAGCTCATGATAGCTCATTGAAAAGAGCCTTGTGTCTAGTTATTATTTTACTCATCCAGAAAGTCATTTGGCCAACTATGCTAAGAAAACACTTGTTTTTCCCGAGGTCACTCTAGAGGTGCATTAACTCTCCTGAGGCACTTGTATTTTTGACATTTCTCTAAAACCATGACACTTGTGTAAAATGTGAAGAAGGTTTTTCTTTTTTGGCTTATTGTGGACAAAAACCTCTCTCACATTTTCCAAATTCATCTTTTCTTGCTCAGAAACATAGTTTGAAGAAAAATCGTCCCTTATGTGTGATAAATGTCTTGTTCCTTGGAATGACTTGTTGACAAATGGTGGAGACCTAATGTTTGATGATATGAGATGGCCTCCTTAATTATGATATTTCTCATGTCTTTTCTACTTACATATCACTAATCCCATAGCCAAGCCTAGCTCAGTCGAAGAGGAAATTAGAGTTTGTTCTCTTTTGCTTTTGAAAGCGGATTGGTGCTCAAGATGACGTGATTTTTGTAGTGGCAGGTGCTTGGAAATATCACCGGGTAAGCAGGAGTAGCATGGAACTATTTATTACATATGAGAATGATAAAATTACATCAAATTTAAATATGAAATACAAATGCTATATTTTCACCTCAAAACTAGTTTTGAGGTGAGAACTTCATTAAGCTTACAAATTAACAAATTTCGACCTTTCTGACCATTATTAACCTCCTCATGTCTTTGCTGACCATTATTAGCAATAATCACTGAAATATGACCATGGAGGAAACCCTAGACCTAATGAGACCAAAACCCTATCTAATTAATGAAATAGACTGAAAATGATAATAAACCATTGAATGAAAGGTATGAAAGGAGGTCAGCAAGTACATATCATGAGGGAAAAACTAAAATGAACCCTACCATCAGTAGATCCATGACCTAATGGAATGCAACCTCATCAAAATGGAACTCCTAGTATGAAATGTAAAAGAGTAATTTTGATCACTGATGGCAGTGGCAAAGATACTAACACTAACATTGGCTCCAATGGGGATGGTAGCTCCTTGGAGGTGCCGAGAACACCGTAGACCAAGTAGCCTTATCCATTGGGCATGGAGTCAAAAACTCAAACTAAAATTACATGACTAAATATTGATGACTCAAAGACCCAAACTGACTTGAAACCGACTCAATACTAAAACACGACTGACAAACTAGAAAATATGCTCAAAATGGAGCTTATTCAGTAAAACCTACTCTAACTTTCCATTCATCACCTGATCAAGTGAAATGAAACAACCAATGCAACTAAGTAAGTATTCTGGCTATTATTTGAATTCTCCGCAAGCGCTTTCTTATGAACACCAAGAGAGAACTACTGAAAGGCAACTTCCATGAAACCTTGTAAACAAATCTGTTGAATAATATGGATTCTCTATGTGCCTCCAAAAAGACTGCATAAGGATCTTGAAATTCATGTGCACTAGGACTTAGCTCATCCAATGGATTAATTTGCTTCTTCTCATACCATGAATGCAAACTTTCATCTGCGCTTTGTGACAAGACTCCTGCTGATAATGACAAAGAAACCGACTACCAGATCAAGTTTGTATCAATACTTGTTTAAAGCTCATAGTTAGCTAATGGACAAAAGCTTTCACTGCAGACATCATCCAACACATCAGCTATTGGATCGTGAAAAACTTGAAAAGAATATTGCAACCCATTTTCTATTGATTCCAATGAGATTGCATGGTTTTCTACAGGCTGCTCATTTGAGGATATACTATGCGAATGACCCTTCAAAACTGAAATGATTCAAAACAAAATGGCACGGAATCATCTTGCATCATTTGATCATATGTTCCAACTTCCAAGTCTTCATCTTCAACCTGACATTCAATGGAATTCGGGGGTTGCATGTCTGGATATGACAAGTCTTGAACAAGGATTTCATTTCCCTCTAGATGGTGAAGATCGAAACCTATCGACAGTTGATTTCTAATAGCACGAAAGTTGTATCTGATGATTTGAAATGAAGAAAAAAAAAGGCAAAGATCCTTCACTTACTTCAAAATTTGATGCACTTTACTCCTCACTTCCATGGCTGATATGTAACGACTGATCACTATATTCGAGTTGCTGAAAATGAACTTCCTCCTTCCACAAACCAACTACTGATTTGTCTGCAAGATTAGCTTATGTTTGGAGAACACAATCATCATCATATAGATCAAACTTATTCAAATCATCAGTATTGAGCACATCATCAAGCATAGATATCAAATCAATAGATCTCTCTTCTCTAAGATGATCTATAAAACAATCAATTCCCGCACAAAGGAAAGAAAAACACAATCACACATACAATATTGAAAACTAATATAAGAATGCACAATGAACATATATTTGTATACAACTTAAACTACTCAACTCGACAAGTATCGAAATGAACAACTCAATGAACAATGTTACCGACACTATGGAGTAGGGAACACAGCTGCAGTTCTATATTTATAATGGAAGAGTGATTACAACCATCCATTGTATCAGCCTTCCCTTGCCACTTCTTCTTCTTCTCTCTCTCTCTTTCAGCTCACTTCTTCAAGTGTATGACAGTTCACAACAACTTAATGGGCTATCCTTTCAAATGCTCTGACCCTTTTCATAATAACCCTCACTTTGCTTATATAGCAATCAATTTAGGGTTGTGAAGCTCCTCCTAGAGTTCACTAGGGAAAAAGCAATGAAATTTCTCCACTTTTTAGCTCTTTCCCATTTTCCCTATTTTCTCAGATTGGAAATTCCCTAAATATTTTTCTTTTAGATGTTTCCTTGCTTTTCTTGAGCAAATATAGGGATAAATATCTAGATATTTCTGAGGTAATTCGTTGGGTTGTCCCTATGAACATCTCTTAGTTTCACTAATGTTGCCCCTGGTCTAACAACTTCAGTTAACAGGGTTACTAACGCTCCCTTAGGCTTGGTAACAAGATTTATAAAGCAGGTTAGTAGTGTGCAACCAGCGTTAGTGTGGAATCAAGGCCTGCAATTGTGGTATTTGCTTCAGTCATCATGTCTTTCACCTCTGAGTGGATGAGGAGGTCATTTTGTTGTATAACAGATGCCCCCTAAAGTATGAGATCAGAGGCAGAGACGATGGCTGAAATACTTTACTGAAACTGTAATTTTCTGTCAAACGTTTTAGAGAGAGAGAGAGAAGCTTCGGGCAACAAGGAAAACCTGATATAATATATATATATAGACATATATAACTATTAAAATCATGTCCTGAGTCAGGCATTCTCATGCTTAGTAGCTATGTCAAAGTAATATTCTCTAAAGAAATATAACAAGGCTAGCCACTGATAAGCACAATGTGGATCCAGTGTCATAATAGAGTCATCCTGAAATAGTTGTCTCCAAAAAACAATATCTACAGCTTGGAAGAGAAAACAAGGCTAAATGATGCAAGCCTCTACACAAGGTCTTGATTTCCGCTTCACCAAATACGATAGATCGATACATGTGAAAAATACGTGTTGATGTCAAACAAGCACGAAATCATCTAATTACCAGTCAATAATGGAGACTATTAATAGATGCAAGGAAGGCCGCCAATAATGGTGATGGTCTCCAAGATGCATAGTACAAACTAGCGAGTGTGAAAGATTTTTTTGTCGTCGAACACGAATAGAATCGCTTAACCAAGAGCCAATAATGAGAACCCCTGATCAAACACAAGGTAACTTGCCACTAATGTTTGCAAGTACCAAGGCACTGAATGTGTTTCTAAGTTATCTTCCTAGATAGAGTGTTAAAGTCGATAGGAAGAAACCTGTTGAAAGGTAGGCAATGATGTTTCCTACATCAATCGACACGAAACGAGACAAGAATGATTTTTTTTTTAGGAATATTTTGAGCATTTGGGTCTAAACAACGGAGGGTGTGATGAAAGGATATGTTTGATCAGATGATGGAGGAAGCAAATGGGTAACCCTTGAACAATAGAAGGCACGACAACGGTTTTAACTAGATAGGACTAGACTCATGAACACTACAGAGTGTTAAGATACAAAGACGCAACTACATCAAGGTATATTGGCTAAAACTCATATAATGGTAGGGTTCATATTGAGAGGCCATCAAAAGGAAGGTTTTTCTGAAGGAGTGCCATGTGCAAGGGAATGACTACTGCCAAACCATGCTTTCTAATACGGAATATAGTTTTATTGTCTACTTTCCCTGTCTGATTAATTTCATGAGTCCAGACGGGTAAACTCATCGATATTTTCATGTTTAAAGAGTCTGAAAAGGATCGCAATAAAGAATGACTCTTTGCCCTATTTGATTAGCTTAATGAGTCTAGACAGGCAAACTCGTCAATTTTTTCATGTTTTAAGAGTATGAAAAGTATTGTAGAAGAACGACTCTATATCTTATATGTGTAATTTAAAGAGTCCAGACTAGACAACTCATTGGCCTTTTCATATTTAAAGAGTCTGAAAAGATCATAAAGAGAGACTCCGTGGTGGTCCATTTGTCATAGTTATTATCCGGGTGCGACAAAAGGTTAATAGTATACCCGGATTGGTTACTTTTCCGTAAGTTAATCTATTGAGCCTGGATAAAGAGAAACCTATTTTCAATAGATTTCAACCTCATTTTGTTACAAGTGTGAGGCGATGGACTAAACTCATTTTTCGTCGTGAATTTTTAATGAGTCACTTGACGACAAACTCAATACCTTCATCAAAAAATTTTAATGAGTCAAATGAAGAAAACGCAGGGTATCCTTTTCAATTTAGTGAGCGAGAAAAAGAGGGAAAAGAATGGCTCATTCCTTCTTCATAGTTTTACGAGCTCGAAGAAGGGGAAAAACTCGGGGATTTTTTGATTTAATAGCGAGAAACAGTCCCAAAAAAGAAAGTTCTCTTGTTGTTGCTGTATATTTTTAATGAGCTCGGTAACAAAAACTCGGGATTTTTCAGTTTAACGAATGAGAAAAGTACCTAAAAGAATGCTCAAGTCATCTTCATCAAGTTTAATGAGCAGAAAGACTAAGCTCGATATTTTTTCAGTTTAAAGAGAGAGAAAAAAGTTCCTAAAAAGAATGATCCTTTAGTCTTTTTCAGTTTATTAGCTAGAAAAAAGATCAAAAAAGAGTTGCTTAGAGCATCATTGTATGAATTTAACAAGTGCAACGATGAAAACTCGTAGATGTTTCTATTGTTTAAAGAGAAATAAAATATCACAAAAAGTGTTCTAACTGTCGTTGCATAGATTTAACGAGCTCAATGATAAAAACTCGGAGATGTTTATATTTTTTAAAGAGCAATAAAATATCTCAAAAAGTGCTCTATTTGAGAATTGCATGCAGCTTTTATTTCTTTTCATTCCTAAAAGTACTTTCAGAAAAAATGACAAAAAGTATAAAAAAGCAGCAATTCCTATCATATGGTGATCCGGATTTAAACAGGAACGCAACAAAATACATAGATAACCATATACAAAAATATGCAATGGAAATAATACTTCATTTCATTAATGGAAAATACTGAAATATGCTTACAACTAGAAATGGAAATAAACCAGCTAGCGCAATGGTAGCTTATCTCTGAGAAGAGATGTGGTGACTACATGCCTCTCAACTGTGTTACAATGAGGCTCAGAGGCCTATTTATTGTTGAGAAACAATGAAAAACCCTTCACATCCCAAAACCTAACCCTAGAAGATGAAACGCCAAATTGTGTGCCTCGTTTGGGTAAATTGGTACATCAATTTCCCGGGGTCGTAACTTTGCCATATGATCTCCGTTTGACATGTACGATAGCTCGCTAGAAAGATCTATCCGAGAACTACCACTTTGGGAAGGGCAACATCGGTCCATGGACCCATGTTGCACCCAGATTTCCCAAAAAACGTCGTTTAGGGCCTCAAAATGGCTCCGGAAGATCAAGACCTGAAAAACTGCTAAAAATAATAAGTTGTGCTACAATTAAGGAAACTGAAAATGCTGAGAGAAACAATGATGGGGGTCCAGATGGACTTGGTAGGTGGCCACCAATATCCACCT
>APFE031311661.1:76428-96789 GCA_000404065.3 Pinus taeda | reverse complement strand
CCTCTCAGTATTATTTCCAACAATTGGTATTAGAGGAGGTTCTTTGGTAGAAGCTTGATCGCTTGAAGGAGATCTGTAGAACAATGGGAAAGAAGCTAAAGAAGAAAGTGTCTCAGAAGAAGAAGACATCTCAAAGGAACTATGACAGTGGGAGAGTCGACTGGGGATTATGTGGAAGCAACTTTTCATATTCAGAATCACCTCAAAATGAAGATGAACAAACAAAAGAACTATCAGGTATGAACTTCTTGTCCTCTGGTGATACATTTGTTTGTCCATTTGAAGATGTTGAAAGTGATAGCGAAACAACTGAATTTTCTCTTACGGGTGAGAGAGAGAGATATCAAATAGAGGCAGAATTTAAAAGGCTCACAGATAAAATTAGAGATCAAAAAGATCTATTGGACAAAAGGGAGTGTGCCTTCAAAGAAGAAACTACCAAACTAAAAGCTCAACTAGAGGAAGGAAACAAGGAAAAGGAAGATCAATGTCAAAAGCTGCAGGATGAAGTGACATCATTAAGAAATGAAGTAAATAAAAGCAACACAACAATCAAGAAAATCAAAGATAGATCCAGTTACTATGTAAGTCTTGAAGCTAAGATCCTCTCTCTAAAAGAAGATCTTGAAAAATCAAATAGGCAGAATGAAGAACTACTCCAAGCTCTTGAAGAACAAGAAAATGAAGTTCTTGAATTAAGGCAACAGATGGAAGAAGGAAGAAAAGCTAAAGAAATCATGAAGAAACATTATCTTGAAAAGGAAGAGAAATATCAAGTTGAGGTAAACATCCTAAAAGGTAAATTAGGAGAAAAGGATAAGCTTTTACGATTTCAAGATAGTACTAAGAATTTGGATGATATTCTTAGTAGTCAAAGGTCTCCTGCCATCAAAACTAGTCTTGGTTTTCATGAATCTGTTGAATGTGAATCTAGCTCACAAAGTAAGGCAAGGAACTCTAATACAAAATCTAAAATGCTCAACAAGGAGATGAGAGGTCAATCCCATCAACAACCAAGGAAATAAATTCTTTTACTCCTAACTATGGAAGTGATAGTCGGTTATTTCCTCAAATGGATAATGTTGAATGTTTTATATGTCATAATCTTAGACATGTTGCAGTGAGATGTGGAAGTAGAATGGTTTAGGACCATCACTCAGAAAGGTCATCAACTTCTAGGTACTTTAAGGGATATTGTTTTTCTTGCAATATGTTTGGTCACAAAGCCATTGACTGCTATAGAAGAAATATGAAACATGTAGGATGTTATGTAACAAGTTTGGACATATAGCAAAGGATGCAGGAGAAAATTTCGGGCACCATACCAAAAGGAGAAAACATCATCACTCTTGAAGATATGGAAGAAGAAGGAAGTACAGTCAAAAAAATGTGGCATGGCACAGTGTACAGACATGACAGGCTCAGGAGAAGCCGAAAGTATGAAACTTCAATGTTCTAAATCTCATACGCAATTTTCATGAAGACAAGTCGCGTATGTACGCGAGTTAGAAGCTGCACAGTCGCCTATATGTGGTTTGAGGAAAAATGCAGTGGGACAGACTCAGAAAAACTGATTTGATATGATTCTGACAATTATCAGTTATCTTTTCTGTTGTGATGATAGATGACTACAGTCTGTGGATGCTATTTAGAAGTGTTTTTGATCCTCACAAGTTGTTGATAACTTGATGTATATCTAATTGATGATGATGCCTTGATACTTCTTATTGATATATGCAATGATTAGATTTGACGGTCAACTGGTGGAACATGTTCAAGGGGAGAACATGTTATACTTCTAATAAAGCATTGTTGGCATTATGTTTAGAATTCTTTGGTACCTAATCAATGATGATTATATGGTTAAATGATACATCTTGCTATGTTACGGTTATGAGTTGCCCATGATAAAATCTCAGATGATACTTGGGATCACATAGTTGGTATTCAGATGATTGTGAATGACTTTTTGATGATGCATATATGTTGCTTACATGGTGATCTTCACAAGGACAAGGAAAAGTACAAAGCTTGAGTACACAACTTCATTATTTAATCATGAGCCACTTATTTCTTTTATGTTGTTGTCATCATGCCTTCAAAGATGCATAAAGTTCATATGGTGCGGTTATGATGCAGGATTCCTATAGTTCTTGGCTCTCACATGGTTGAGGATTGTTGTTGTTGATGATATTAAGAAATCTTAACAAATGACCATGAGCTCATGGTTTGCTAGATATATATTGATATCTCTTTGATGGATACATGGATGATTACTTAAGTTGCATATAGTTGGTTGGCTAAGAGAATGGTGTTATTGTAGGTTGCATGAAGACATAGCTATTTGAAGATATGGATATTCGAAGACATGGCCTACTTAGAAACAAAATGATGATGAGTTCTTACCTTATGATGATAGATTGATACTCACATATATTGATTATCATGGTTGATGCATATCAGATTTGGGATGTTCCCTAGTGATGAAACATGGTTGATATATTAAGGGTTCTTGTGAAAGATCATGTAGTTCTTGATGATGATGTGATGACTATGGTGTTTTCACATATGATACGATGTGAATAATTTTGTGTTACTACTTGGAGATATGACATATGCTTAGTTGATTCATGGAAGGTTATGATAAGGCTCTTTCTACTAAGGAAATGAAGCAAGTTGATCTTGATGAGATCAAAAGGATGAGTTGATATCTATATACAGCATATTTTGTCACAGGTTGATGATATTTACACTGTCATATCTTGGGAACTAATGATGGACATATACAAGTTGCTGGTCTGGATGATGTTGACAGATGCTTATGGTGCAGATCATACATGGTGTATGATAGTTGTTGATGACTATCATGGTCTTGTTTAGACATTTGGTCTCTATTATAAATGGCATGTATATCATTCGATGTAAAGGTCATATAAAGACCCATGATGTAATAATTTGTCTTTTGATGAGTCCTTTTTGGTCATATGATGTAATTTGTATCCCCACTTTGCATGGGATGGATGATGTAATTATATTTTTGTCATGTATAAACAATTGGTATATCCCCACTTGGTTGGGAGGATGAGTCAAATTCGGTATATCCCCACTTGGTTGGGAGATTGATACATGTATGAGTCATTGGTGATAGGAAGGTCAAAGTCACTTAGTTGAGTTATAGAGTCATGTTATTCTTTTGGAAAATATTTGCAGACTCTGCATGTGCTTAGGGGGAGCATGGATGATATAGTGCATCTCAAGATGTACAAAGGGGGAGTTTAATCAGAGAATTTAGCATGTGCTTAGGGGGAGCATGATCAATATTTATGTTCAGCTATTCAGATATGAAAGTCTTCATTTTGGTCAGCTCTTTGCTCTTGATATCAAAGGGGGAGATTATCTTTTCCACCCTTTGCCCTTGATGTCAAAGGGGGAGAGTATTTTGGTGTTGCTTGTTATCTCTAATAGTTTCTACAGCTTGCAGTAATCAACACCAACATGGTTGCCATCAAGTTCAAAGGGGGAGATTGTTAGCATTATGATGCATGTGTTGTACTTGATGGCAACCCACTTGTAGTAGAACATCTCACTTATATATGGTAACTAGATGAATCTATAGAAGAGATATTAGACGTGACATAATGCATGACAGTAGTGTTTATAGATGTAATGAAATGCAGAGCAGTTCCGAGGAATCAGTTCAGAAGGCAACTCACTCAGATGAAAGATCACAGTACAATATGACAATAACAAAGAATTACAGTTCATACTACAAAGAATGAAGAAAGAGAGGTATACGCAGGTTCACCTTGACCAAGATGCGTATACACATAGGTTAACAGAACAAAAGGGGCGTATAACGTACACATGCACTTTCACAGAAAGAAAAGCGTGTATATCTTGGAAAACTAAGTTTTGGTTCGAGGTATTTGGTCCATGGTATTTGTCCAAGGTATCTGATCTGAGGTATTGACCCTAGGTATTTGGTCCAAGGTATTGGTCCTAAGTGGTTTTGGTCCATGGTATTGAGAAAGGCCTAAAACTATACAAGGAGGAGAAGATCATTAGGCCTTGTGAACAAGAAATTGAATATCTGATGAAGTGTGAGATCCAGTATGCAAGTTATTCAGCTTATGGTGATTTGTTTGATCTGAAGCAAGGATGAACCTTAGCGGTTGATGAGGGATAAGATCTAATGATGGATCAAGATCTTAAGGCTTGAAATGAATTATCATTATATGGTTTGATCATGTATAGTCTAGATCTGAATACTGATGCATGTGTTGTTCTGTAAATGTTATGATCTGGTTATGACAGAAGTCTAGAATAATTGCTAAACTATGAATTAATATTTACAGACATATACGCTGGTTGGCTTTGATAAAAGCACATATACACACTAGTTCAACACATCTAAGTAGTGTATACATTATGTAATATGGTATTTGAAGTTACAAGTGGATTTGACTTTTGTTGCAGAATTCTGGGTTCTGCTCTGTGTTCTGGTGAATGTAGTTTGATGACAATAGACTGAATGTTCATATTGATTGATTGTGATTTGTTTCAGTGACGATGGGCTTTCAGTGATTCAGTTGTGGGTGATTGAGTTTCAATGATTGGTTAATGCAGATGTAGTTGATGGTTGTAGTGCAGTGGTGATTGATTTTGAGCTTCAATGTTGATAATGGGTCGAGCATGAAAATTAGGTGAAACGAGGCCTTCATGTGCATTGTTGTGTACCAGGAGCACCCAGTCTGAAAATTTATGAAACGTGGTCCCTGGAGGAAGAAAGAAGGTTGTAGCCTTTTGTAGGTCAGCGCCTACGTACTAGTAAACATATCGGCTAGTACAAGAGCTAGGGGGTTGTAGCTCCCTTCTAGTAGAAGCTAGAGAATGAGAGAAGGTTGTAACCTTCTACAGGTAGAAGCCTGCGTATTGGTATGAGTCTGCACTAGTACAATGTTGTAAACAGATTTTCTTATTATTAAAAGAAGACAGAGACGATAGCAGCAGGTGGTTTTCACCCACATTGGATTTCCACCTTAAATCTTGGTGTTCATGTGTGTTGCTTATGTGTGATGGTTCATTTTGTTATTAACTGCACATGGTTACTGTTTAATGTTTAATAGAGTACTGATGCACAGATTACAGATCAACATATGATGAATTAACTAAATCATAAGTTTGATGGATATAATTTGTTTCCTTAAACACAGTTGCGTGTACACGCGGGTTACCTTCATGGAAGTAGCGTATATAAATTTGAGTATGAAAAGTAAAAGATTATTGACTTGACTAATACTGATTCACTCCCCCCCCCCCCCCCTCTTAGTATTATTTCCAACATCAGTGTTTGTCTTGGTCCTGGGTCTTGGATATCTCACTTTGATCTAATTATATAAGAAGAGGATTTTCTTGGGTTTTCCCCTTTATGGGGTTACTGATCCGAACTTAAATAGGGACGCAACAGAATACAGAGATAACCATAAATATAGAGATGCAACAGAAATAACACTTCATTTCATTAATATCAAAGAACTGAAATATGCTTACATACAAAATGGAAATAAACTAGCTTGGACGATGGTAGCTTATCTCTGAGAAGAGATGTAGTGGCTACATGCCTCTGAAATATGTTACAATGAGACTTAAAGGCCTATTTATTATTGAGAAACAATGAGAAACCCTAAACATCCAAAAACCTAACCCTAGGAGATGAATCACCAAAATTTTGGGCCCCGTTGGGGTAAATTGGTACATCAACTTCCTGAGCTTGTAACTTTGTCATACTATCTTTGTTTGACGTGCACAATATCTCGTTAGAAATATTTATCCAAGGACTACAACTTTTGATTGCAAATGTTAGTTTCAAATTTTATGTTTTCCCATTTTCCAAAAAAACGTCGTTTAGGGCCTCAAAACGGCTCTAAAAGTTCAGGACACGAAAAACTGCCAAAAATAATAAATTGTGCTAAATTAAGGAAACTAAAAAACTAAAAGAAACAATGGTGGGGGTCCATGTGGAATATGTGGCTAGCCACCAATATCCACCTGGATCAGTGGTCCCCCTTTATGAAGCAATTGTCCCCATTGTGTTGAATGCCTCCATGAGATGGGGAAACATCTGTCGAACTTGGCCCCTGGTGAGCCACTTGCCTTGGTGCAGGAGTTGGCTAGCTGTGACAACCCGATACAGATGGATCTTCTGTTGGAGAGTGTTCTTGATTTGTGTGTCCATGATCTGATCAGTTGTGGCATGTTCCATGTAGTATGGGTTTAGCTTTGTTGGTGTGAGTTGTTCTGCCATGTCTGATGTGTCTAGTAATAGTGGAAAGTATGGTCGAAGGCAGTCCACATTGAACATTGGGTGCAAGCCAAGGAATGGTGGAATGTTGAACTTGGAAGAATTGTCCCCTATAGCCTTAGTGATGGTGTAAGGCCCATATCAGATCGGATGAAGCTTGCAGTGGGGCCTAGCGAGGCGCTCCTTCTGCAAATGTAACCAAACTTTGTCACCCACCTAGAAATTATGTGGCACCTGATGTTGATCATGTCATTGCTTGTATTTAGAATTTGCTTTGTCCAATATGTCATGGACCTACTAGTGGATGTATTGAATGCGCTCAATGAAGTTGTTAGCCCTGTCAGCTTTGGACTAGACATGAGTCGAATATGCCTGAGTAGCTGCAATTGGTATGGCCACATCAATGGGACATAGTGGTTGGAATGCCAACCCCCCCCCCTGAAAGGAGCTATGGCCATTTGAGCTATGGAGAGCTTTGTTGTAGTTGTGTTGGACATAGGGGAGGCTTTCATCCCATGTGCGTGGATGCGTCGAGTTGTACATGCGTAGAATGTGTGTGATCATCCTATTGAAGACCTTTGTTTAGCCATTAGTTTGGGGGTGGAAAGTTGTGGACTTAGTGAGCTTGGTATCTAGCATTGACCAGAGACTTGACCAAAATGTACTTAGGACCCTGTTGTCCCGATTTGAAATAATGGACTGTGGGATCCCAAAGTGTACCCACACTCATTCAAAGAAGAGCTTAGTAGTGGCTTACATTGTGATACTCTTCTTGTAGGCCGCTAGAATGGCCATCTTAGAGAATATGTCGACAACCACGAAAACGTAGTCGTTGCCATACTTAGTAGAAGTAAGGCTCGAAATGTAATCCATGGAGATGGATTTCCAAGGTCGACTAGGCGTACGCAGAGGATTATATAGGTCTTCCTTCTTGATGGTTGGTTTGGCAATGGTGTAGGCAATGAAGGATCTGATGTACTTCCCAACATCGTGTCAAAGGTTCGGCCAATAAAAATACTTCTGCAACACTACCATTGTTTTCTCTACCTTGAAATGTCCAGCGACTTGACTGTAGTGCACCTCCTAAATCATCTTGGCACACTCTCTTGAAGGAACACAGAGGTTTCCCAAGTGGCATAACAGTGCATCCTAGAGGTGAAAATTTGGAACTTGCTTGCCTTCTAGGAGTGTCCGATATGTGTTGTCAAATTCTAGATCGCTCTTGTAAAGATGCGGCCACCTCGAAGTCACATTCCCACAAGAGTTGAGCCCAATGGTTAGCAACATGATCGACGGTCGGCTCAGGCAGTCTGCAACATTGTTGGCATTTCCCTTCTTATACTTAATGTTCAAATGGAACTGTTGGAGGCATATGGACCATTTTTTGTGACGATCATTTTGAAACTTCCCTTGTGTCTGTATGGATTGCGGGGGTCAGTGGTCTGTGTGGATGACTATTTCCTTCCCCATAATGTAATGCTTCCATTCTTAGCAGGTTTGAACAATGGAATACATCTCTTTGTCATAGGTGGGATACTTTCAAACTGTGTCTGAAAGTGTCTTATTGTGATATGCCACGGGATGCCACTGCAGAGTGAGAACTGCACCAATAGCATAGTCAGAGGCATCTGTCTCAATCTCAAATGATTATTGCAGGTCTGGTAATGTGAGCATTGGTGCAGAAAATAGTTGATGCTTCAACTCGAAAAACGCCTTATGTTGGGATTCAAACCAAAAGAACGTTGCTTTCACTCCTCCCTTGGTGACTTGACTCAAAGACCAAGTGATACAAGAGAACCCCAACACGAACCTATGGTAGAAATTGGCAAGACCCAGAAAGTTGCGGAGCTCTGTTAGAGTGGTTGGGGTTGGTCAATCTCGAATGAATTGTATCTTGGCTGGGTCCACATGCACACCTCGCTCATCAATGATGTACCCCGGATATTGAACCTGGGTCATACCAAAAGTGCATTTCTCCAAATTGGCACACAACTTGTGTTTCCGCGAGGTTTGGAGGACTTGTTGAATATGGTGGAGGTGCTCTTCCCAACTCTGGCTAAAGATCAGGATGTCATCAAAATACACCATCATGAATGAGTTGGTGAAGGATCACAAGATGTCATCCATCAACCTCATGAAGGTTATGGGGGCATTCGTCAACCCAAAAGGCATGACCAGCCATTCAAAAAGGCCTTCCTTGGATTTGAAAGCAGCATTCCATGCATCGAAGGGTTCAATTGGTACCTAGTGATAATTGAACTTCAAGTCAATCTTTCTGAAAAAATTGCCCCCCTTGAGCTAGTCCAGAAGGTCATCAATTTGTGGGATTGGATACTTATTCTGGACGATGATCTTGTTTAACACCCGATAGTCAATACAGAGTCTCCAGGTCTCATCCTTCTTCTATACCAACACAATCAGGCTCCCAGAGGATGATGAACTTGGCCTCATGTGACCCATATGCAACAACTCTTGAATCTGCCTCTTGATTTAATTGTTCTCCAGAACATAGCGTCGATAGATCGGTCCATTGGGTAGCGGGGCACCCGGGGTCAGATCGATGGAGTGCTTGACTTGACAGTGCAGAGGTACCCCTGTGGGTGAGGTTAGGATGTCCCTGTACTCCTCCACGACCTTGTCCATTTGTTGTTTCCATGTGGAGGAGCCCTTTCTGGAGGCCATGGCCACAATGTTTTTCTTTCCCTGAGGGCGAATCATAAGGAAAACAAATTTCCCGGTCTGGGAAACGATCTTGTTGCATTGCTTCACAGTGATAAAGAGATGGTGGTAGGTGGTGTTACCTCCGGTATCCTGTACAAATTATTGCCCAAAGTAATAATAATAGTGTGAGGCATAGACTCATACACATCGTGCCACTTCCACAAGTATGGTTGGCCTAATAATACATGAAAAAATTCACAAGGAACAACGTCACACAATACCTCATCTGTGAAAGGCTTGATGTGGTAGGGAAGGCGACACTGTTGGCTGACGCAGAGATCTCGTCCTTAGTGAAGCCACCCGATGGTGTATGGCTACAGGTGTGTTGTGGTCGGTAGGCCCAACCACTTTACGATTATTTCTAAAATTAGGTTCTTTGGGCTCCCACAATCGAATGAACTGCAACATAGAACCCTTCACCCACATTTGTACGTGGAAGAGGTGGTCCCCATCCTTTTGGATCTTGGTGGTGGCAATGATGGCATTAGGCTTCGCATCAATGATTTGCTTCCCTTTGTCATTCACCTTGTTGGGTTCTGACTCAGAGTCGGAACATGCATTTGATTCGGAAGCCTTTAGCTCGGCCATTAGTAACTGCTTGGCCCGGCACTCACTTGTGTTGTGAGTGGAGCTCTTATGGAACTTGCACCATTTTCCCGTGTCCTTCTTTGTCTTCATTGTGTTGTTCTTTACTTGCGGCTTCGATGGGTTGTCCTGGGTCATCCCACCTTGGCTTTGTCCTTTCTCTTGGATCGCCCTTCCTTTCCCTTGGAGGAGATGTTGAGCAACTCCATTTCCTCCTGAATGTATTTGTGCCAACAACTGCAATATTTGAGCACCAGATGTTTCTTTGAATCTTTGATACCCAACTTTGTGTGCATGGTATGGAACATATTCATCAACTATGCACATTTTGATCCCTTTGTTGTTGCAACATATTCCATTGTATGTACTTGTCCACATAGCTCCCCACGAGGTAATATTGTTCCTTGATGGCATCTCGGAAAGAATTCCGAGTGAGTGCAGCTAAAAACAATGAGGGTTATTTCTTGTCCCTCTATTTGGATTAGGTTTCCCACCAGTCCTTGACATGGGGGGTGGCTTTGAGGAGTACAAAAGTAATATCTTCCATATTGGAACAATCATGAACTGAAAAATATCCTTCCAATAGATTTAACCATCTATCTATGGCATCTGCATCTATCTGGCCTTCAAATATGGGGATGCCAAAGTTGACTTGTACCTTGAAGGAAGTGGTGCCTCCAGAGTGGTTTTCGGATGATGATGCGTCGCTTGTGGGCATCCTCCTAAGGATATGGGAAAAGTTTTCCATTATCGTGTTCCTTTGTCGCTCAAGGGCTTCTTCGAGCAATATTTTGAAATGATATCCTGCTCCCTCGTCTTTCTTTTCTTCCGCCATGGGAGGTCGTCGGGGTTTGTGAGGTTGGTCTTGCAAAGGTTCAACGAGTTAGAGCCCTAACTCTTTATACCCTGACCTCGTTGCGGACATGCAAAGAAAATTAGAGAACGCTCTAATACCACTGATCTGAACTTAAATAGGAACACAACAAAATACAAATATAATGTAACACTTCCACCCACATTTACTCACTTTCATCGGCTTTCTCGGGGTAAATATGAGTTGAGGGTCACTACTATAAGACTCAACCTCCTAAGTAGCCTTAAGTAAATGGAGTCGACAAAGCAAGACCTTACAGACCTCCCCCAGGCGCTTCAAGACCCCCAGGAGCTAATCCACCACTCCAGGTGCCCAACCCCTAAGTTAACCTAGCATTTCAATGAATTAAACCCATAGTCACTCCCATGACAAGGTATCCATGCGTCTGGAACTGTATAGTCTCTCCCACAATGCCTACAAGGGAGAGACTGCGGTCTTTTTCAACCAGTTCTGTGCCAGAGACTACGAGATTTAAACCACCTTTTCAAGGCTAGTCTCCAAACCAATGCCTAGAACTTGATGAGACTTTCCAAGACATTAAATGACACTAAGGGAAAGCCTCTAACACAAAAATTGATCAAGGGATTGACCTAACCTCAACATGCAATCTAATGCTAATTTATCTTACTTTTGCACTTGTTTATATGTGGATTTTATTGTTGTCATATCTCTGATATTTACATGGTTTAATGCTAGCTATAAGCATGGTTATATGACTGGTTCGTGTCATGGTTATCTCATGTTTTTACTTGTAAATGAATGGATAGTGTATCTATGGCCTAATAGATGATAATGCATCAAATGACATGAGGTGACAATGGTTGATAATGATTCTCAGATAAGTATGAGATCCCTATACTTAATTCTGTTGTTTACACCTGTAGATTGCCTTATGCAAAGCACTCGTTCATTTGGAATTAGGGTTTCCAAACATAGCCAAAGGAATTCTTTTCCAATTCCTTCCTTTTACCTTTTTACTTGGTTGCAATCGAGGCTCACTGGAACTATCACATCACACAACTGTTAGTTATATAAGCACATCAATTGTTACCTTGTCACGCTAATAACAAGCATGTTTCCCTGCAACTTGCTCACACATGTTAGTGTCACGTTCTAAACATCAAAACAATCATATCTAACAATTTGAAATCAACATTTACCAAGACTAACAATAATGTCATAATCTGTAGTCAACTCATAGTCCTTAGACACAATGCTACAACTATCACCTACTATACTCAAGTACATATCAACTGTCTCAACATATATGTGTTAGTACAATCACCTTAAAACAAAATCATTTGAACACATACTCATATATGCAATTCATCAAACATTCAACCAACTTGTAACATACTATGTTAAACAAATTAACTAGATGACATAGTCAAACAGTCGAGCACCAAATATACGACATAAGCAAACTCGTACCTTATTGTATCTCACGGGAGGCTATCTTATCTGCACAATCAAGCTAGTTAGCATGATATAACTTCTCAACACATCAACGTAAACATAAATTCAATCATATTATCCATAACAACCACTAACTAACATGTTCACGTCATAACTCATAAACAATTAACATTTATGCATAGCAATCACATATGTATGATCGGTCTAGATTAGTATGACACCAAATCACAAATATGTCGGCTCATACCTGAATATCGCAACCCTAACCATCTGAATAATCCAAGCCAGGTTAACGCAATACTTATAACATCAAGATAATAATGTAATAACCCTAGTCGTCAAGCTAACTATCATTTAACATCAACATGTTAACCTATAAGATACTTCATCAATAACATATAACATAATCATTAAGTTATCTAATATAAAACAACAATAGTGTTAGTGTCAGTTAATTTTTCCTTCCACCAGTGATCAAATTGTCTCTTTCGGAATGTCCATTAGGGTTTAAGGTCAATTTTTTGTCATTTCACTAGGTCTTCCATTCAAAAAATTTGGTCACTAGTTAGTGTGTCTAGGGTTATTTCCACTCCTTCAAGATTTCCATGTCCGGTCACCACCATCGCTCACTTGGATGTGCCATCATTGAACAACTCATCATCATCACTTCAGTCATGTCACCATGGTCTTCATTAAGCTCAGTGTCTCCATTAGGTCATTAGGGTTTCAAGGTCACTTAAACTCTCATTTCATGCATCAAATTCGGTAAAGGAGGAGTGGTAATAAGCAAGTCTCTTCAATAAATTTTGATATCAAATGTAATTTTATGTTTTCATATGTAATAAGTACTTCAAAGTTCCAAGTTCCAAAGGCTGCAGTTCAGAGTTCCAAAAAAAATTCAATGTCTCAAAAAAGCCATAAAGTTACCAAGTTTCAAATTTCAAAGGTCATAAAGTGGCAAGGGTCCAAAATTTAAGTTTAAAAGGGTAGGATGAGTTGTTTTTTAAACTCATTTTCACTTTCAAAATTTCAAGCATCTCTCATTTATCATTGTGCAGGAGAAAACTTTGTGAAAATTGAGGGTTTTATTACATTTTTTGAGAAATGCGACATTTATGTGGAGAAATGTGACCCTTGTAGGAGAAATGCGACCCTTCTGTGGAGGAGCGCGACCCTTCTCAATGAAATGCAACCTTTCTGTGCAAGAGCACAACCCTTCTGGTTCTGGCGTGACCCTTCTAGAGACACCTTGGGAGAATGAGTTTTTGGAGGTCTTCCCATGGGTAATTTCCAAAAATTCAAGATGCTATGGAAATTAGAAAGACAAGGCTAGTTTACCGTTCTTTCAGATTTCAATTTTGACTTCAGGAAGACACCTAAAAATGGCCTCAAACTTGGCATGACCCTTCTGGTTCTAGCACGACCCTTCTGGAGACACCTTGGGAGAATGAGTTTTTGGAGGCATTTCCATGGGTCATTTTCAAAAATTCAAGATGTTATGGAAATTAGAAAGACAAGGATAGTTTACCATTCTTTCATATTCCAATTTTGACTTCAGGAAGGCACCTAAAAATGACCTCAAACTTGGCACTATGCTTCTGCCATTTATGAGATTTAATTAAAATTTTCACTGTGTAATTTTTCAGAGTTTCTAGTTTGACTTTTGTAAAAGTAAAAAGGTGAAAGTGGATGAATGTAAATGGTCAAATGTTAATGTAAATGGGTTACTATAAGGGTAAATAGGTGTTTTATCCTCCATTTAATGCTTTGGATAAATATCTTGTGATAGTTAGATAAAAGAAGAAATGGTTGAGTAACCTCCCTAGTATGTAGCAGTGATCAAATTGGTGATGTATTTGACTTTCTTTGTTGGAAATTTGACCTCCCAGGGAGGATTTAGAACTCAGAGCCTATATGAGGCCTTTTGTAATCATTTTCAAGGGTTGGATGAAGTGGAATTAAGCCTTGAATGCCAGTGTAATTGAGAATTTGGCAAGAACTAATAGACAGAGTTTGCAGCTATTATTTAGGAATTCTTGTGCAATAAGTTTATGATGTTGTTTTTCCTCTGTTATTAATTTATATGAATGATATTTAGCTTCCTTTTCCATCCATCATTTCTTCAATAGTTTTCCTTGTAGTTGATAAACAAAATTCTTTTCACTAAGCTTTGTTTTGATGGAAAATTATTTTATGTTATGTTGACTCTTGCTTAATGAATTCATGTCTCATGCTCATTAAGACCTTCATGCTTCATCTGAACACCATACTACACCGACAAAACCTAAGATACATCACAAAATTGTTGCTACCTTGCTCCTTCATATCTTTGCTACTGTAATCCTTTGACCCTCTAACCTAGCTACTTGGTTTTTCTCCCTTATCAAGCATCAAAACCCTAAATTTCCCAAAAATCACATGAGCTTAGCTATCTAGCCTAAAATCCTTTACATCTCAGTGATCTGTTGGTTGTGATTCCATAGAGAGAGCCCTCTCTGGTTTGGTAGGGCTAGCTACCAAACTAAAAGCTTGGTCTGTGGTTACCTCCATCGATTCCTCTTAGCCTGGGACATTGTGGGGGATAACAAATAGTAATGCATACTATTATAGATTACTATCATTCTTGACTATTTGACACATATGAATATAACTACACTAATCAACTAATATTTATCATGAATGTAACCATAACATCAAAAGACATGTACATAAACCTAATGTATATAACCCTAATGTATATTCATAACCTACATACCTGCATGTCAACATACAATACATGTATGATGATCTACTCTTACCCAAAAGTCTAATGTTGCAACCTCATTATGATGATTTGCATCTCTTGTTCTATCTAAACCAACACATTAGCATCATACGTACCAATATCACCCTGATGACCTAAATTGCATACCATGACTTCACAAGGCATGTTTGATCTACTATGCATGCATAACTATAACCAAGACCATACGTGCATGACAACTGCATATAAACATATAGCACATGAGTACCAAACCATATTCACATCGTTCTAGCTAGAGTCCAGTCATCAATGCATGACCATATCTACTTCACAAACCATGACCTTATGCATGACAACAGCCATTACTCCATTATACACATTGCCACATGCAACCATCAACACACATAAGCAATGCCTAATAAACTACACATACACATGAACGCATGTAGTTGAGCATAAGCGGTCAATTCTTGTAGCCAACCTACAAGATTGATACATGTAATCAAACATACAAGAATGTATCCTAACATACAAGGATGTAATCCAAGCCTACAAAATGGTACATGTAAGTGACGAATAACAACATGTAACCAGTCATATACTCATGATGATGCATTCCATAAAATCAACATCAAGCTCCTCATGACAACCTTACTATAACTATGATCAATCATTATGCAATGCAACAAGCACATGGAATTTTAGTGTAAGAGACACACATGCAACTATCATGCATGCATGACCAACACATTCACCCAAGGAGAGTGCAACCACGCTCTGATACCACTTTGTAATGCCTCCACCCACATTTACCCACTTTCACTGGCTTTCTTGGGGTAAAGATGAGCTTACGATCATTATGATAAGACTCAACCTCCTAAGTAACCTTAAGGAAATGGAGTCAATAAAACAAGATCTTACAGACCTCCCTCAGGTGCTTCAGAACCCCCAAGAGCTAATCCACCACTCCAGGTGCCCAACCGCTAAGTTAACCTAGCATTTCAATGAATTAAACCCACAATCACTCCCATGACAAGGCATGCATGTGACTGGAACCCTATAATTACTCCCACAATGCCTGCAAAGGAGAGACTGTAGTCTTTTTCAGCCAGTTTTGTGCCAGAGACTGTAGATTTAAGCCACTTTTTCAGGGCTAGTCTCCAAACCAATGCCTAGAACTTGACGAGACTTTCCAAGGCATTAAATGACACAAAGGTGAAACCTCTAACATAAAACTTGATCAAGGTCTTGACCTAATCAAACCTAACCATGACAGACATTTTGTCAAACATATCCTCAATATGCAATCTACAGGTGTAAACAACAGAATTAAGTATAGGGATCTCATACATATTTGAGAATCGTTATGAACCATTGTTCCCTCTTGTCATTGTTGCATTATCATCTATTAGGCCATAGATACATTGTCCATTCACTTACAAGTAAAAACATGAGATAACCATGACAAGGACCAATCATATAACCATGTTTATAACCAACGTTAAACCATGTAAATATCAAAGATATGACAGCCATCAAATCCACATATAAAAAAGTGCAAAAGTAAGAGAACTTATCTTTCATTAATCATAGGAAAATTCGACCAGGTTCAGGACTTCCACGTACCACCCGACCATAGACATGGCTGAACCAATTCTTTCTTTAAGCCGGTCACCCCCGTGCCATATTCCAAGCATGAAAGTGGGATGTCATAGAACAACCAAGGGAATCCAGAGATCAAACCACCTCCACCCTCATCAAATCGTGATCACACCAAAACTGGTGCTCCGATCACAATTGAACCGAATTTGGGATGCCATCTGGAATCCATCACTATCCTTGAGGAATTTTCTATCTGCTTGTCTCTCAGGATTTATCCCAATCCAATCCCAGATCACTAGGGCCTAAACCAAGACCAGTCTCTTAGGATTTACCGCAATCCAAACCCAGATCACTAGGCCCTAAATCGAGACTCTTCCCTTAGGCTTTACCGTGTATCCTGCTAAAACCGGTCAAGGGATTCCCAGGTCTTTGGGAATGAAACTTGAGACCACCTCCGCCCCGGATTCTGAAATCCATCTGGCAAACCAAAGCTCAAAAATCGAAATAAACATCCCAACACCATGACATCTGGAAAAAGGCAAGGCTAGCTTGAAAATCACTGTCATAACCCAGAAAAACCATGCCACCAACAACAAGAGAACCATACACCAACGTGCAAAGCCATGCATGTCCAAACCAACCAGGAAATCACGCATGCAAAAGGTTTCCTACAAGTATTCCTTACTGAAGTTGCTTGATCCTTCTCTTCCTTCCTTGATCCTTGCTTTCCTTCATTTCCCTTTTCTTTCTTTTCCTTGTTTTATCCAAACTTGAACTGAAAAAAGGTTACACTGACTGAACCTACCAACTGATCCTCAGAAGCCTTTTTATTAATGAGGCCTCTAATTTCTTCATCGTCCATTATTTTCCTTCAATATTCTCCTCACATGCAACCTGTGACCTTTCACCTTATTTTTCTCCTAATTCCCTTCATTTTGATAAATAAATGTGCCAAAATGCACTTTTTCCTTTTAATGCCTTTTACTTAGCCTTTACCAATTTCCTTAGCCAAAACACACATCCAGTGATGACCAATAGGATATATTTGCCCAACATTCAGCTTGGAATACGTGTCCCTTACCCATGGTCTTATTTTTCCTTTATTAACTTGTATTACATGAACTTTTCACCAGTGTTGTTACATATAACCATAAATACAAAGATGTAGCATAAATAACACTTCATTTCATTAATATCAAAGAATTGAAATATGCTTACATACAGAATGGAAATAAACTAGCTCGGGCAATGGTAGCTTATTTGTGACAAGAGATGTGGCAACCACATGCCTCTGAAATGTGTTACAATGAGACTAAAAGGCCTATTTATTATTGAGAAACAATGGGAAACCCTAAACATCCAAAAACCTATACCTAGGAGATGAATAGCAAAAATTGTGGGCCCCGTTCATGCCCCGTTGGGGTAAAATGGTACATCAACTTCCCGGGGTCGTAACTTTGGCATACGATCTTTGTTTGACATGCACAATAACTCGTTAGGAATATTTATTTGAGGACTACAAATTTTGACTGCAAGCATTTGTTAAAATTTTATGTTTGTCTCTTTTCCAAAAAACATTGTCTAGGGCCTCAAAACGGCTCCAGAAGTTCAGGACCCGAAAAACTACCAAAAATAGTAAATTGTGCTACAATTAAGGAAACTGAAAAATTGAAAGAAACAATGGTGGGGGTCCAAGTGGAATAGGCAGGTGGCCACCAATATCCACCTGGATCATTTTGCCTTGGCTTGAAGTCTATATCTTTGTGTTCTTGTCTCTTATGATCTTCATGTTTTTGTATGTTTTGGTACTTGCTTGATGAAAGAAGAACATACAAATTTAATAAAGAAGCCAACATATTCACAAGTAACTATCTAGTAAGAGAAATCGACCCTAATCTACAAGCATATTGATTTCTCAACATGGTATCAGAGCTAAGGTTGAAAGAAGGAAATATAAAAATCACATCTTGTTGGCACATTTGAAGGTACTCCTACATGAGTTACAACAATTTCTAGAAGTTTGTAGCAGACACTCTAGAAGTATAAGCTAATGATAAAGGAATTTCAGTCATCTTTCTTACAATATGAAGATCAATCTCTATAAGAAGGAGCATCTACAAAAAATTTGTTCCAGTAAAGATACAATTCAAATCTTGATAACCCAAGCTCTTGTGAACATCTCCTATAATATACAAAGAATCTGAACTCCTGTAACATGAGAAGTCTTTATAAGTCTATGACATGAATAGAATTTTTGATAGCCTTAGACAATAGCTTTGGCCCTGTGTTAGCATTTGGTGAATAAGAGGTATTTGAACCCTCTGTGAGACATCTAAAAAGCACCTAAGTCATTTTCTGTGGAGAGAAGCTATGTCACAAGAAATGCAAGCTACAGAAACAAGAATACAAGATGATTTCAAACAATTACATTTACATAGTCTTCTACATTACCTTACAATCTACATCAAATCTCAAGTATTTACAATAGTAATAAAAGAAGCATACATAATAGACTTGAACCTATGACTTCTGTGGAAGACATCCAAATTATATGATTGGAGGATATATATATATATATATATATAATATATATATATATTATATAATATATATATATATATATATATATATATATATATATATATATATATAAACTAATAAGGATGGGCGACGGTCACTTCTTCGTCATACAACTGACTCTCCATGTTGTGTATTAACTCTCATTCCTTCTTACATATTTCATAGAGGCTCCCCATAATTATTTATGGTTCGCATAGATCTAACTGTACATTGTCATGGAGTCTCCGTTTTGCATTTTTTTACAATGCATGCACGGGAGGTCTTCGACCATCAACCTTACAGTTCTGCATTCAAAAACACAACTGTTGATTCATATATCTTAATGGCACCCTGTACCATCATATCAGAGCTTTTCATTGCAGTGTTGTGTAGTGATGTAACACTATGAAATAGTCGATTACTGACCTCTCATCAAGTCTAGCCACTTTTGCATTAGACCCTTGTTATATCTCCACCATAGGACTTGGTTTAGTGACCGAACTCCAGCCATATCAAAGCCCCCTAAATCAATGTTTTTCATTTGTGGCCAATGTGCCATCAACTAGAAACCTACGATCATTGATCTCTAATTATTAAGCTCCTTTCGCTCAGCCCTTACCGCATACTTCTCACCATAACACTGAGGGTGGTGACTGGGGGCTTGGCTTTAAGGCACTAAGTCTTTCAGTGCTTTTCCAGGGGCCTTTAGTTCCCTTAAGCCTTGGTGACCACCTACTATCCCGCATCCCAATGAAATTTCATTGTGGCACATGAGCCAACCACTACAAACCTCCAATCGCCGATTGCTGATATGCCCCTTTGTTCAGGCCTAGCCCTTGGTTCCGTAACAATTCGCGACCGCATGCTAGCCCCCATGTTAGAGCCCTCTAATTGATGATTTCCAAATGTGGCCAATGTGCCAACCATTGCAAACCTTCGATCGTCAATCGTTGATGTGACGTCATCACTACCACATGGCAATCCCTTAGTGGTGACACATGTCACCCGGATATGGCCCATTAGGCCACCCAAAGCGGTCAAATACGCATGCCACATGTCCCTCTATACCATGATGTCATGTTGACAAAAGTGGCCATGTGTTCCTCCTTATCGTGATGTCATGCTAACACAAGTGGCCACGTGTCTCTTATAAGAACCAATCAGATCCTGCCATTAGTCCTCATTGGAGCTCCTCTGATGCTGCCTTTTGTTCTTATTGGAGCCAACTGGATGCCTCCACATGTCCTGCCTAGAGGAGAGATAAAGGGGCCTCACCTACTATGTTTTTTCACCAAATTCCTTTGTATTTTTCTTTTTGGCCTCCCCATTGATTTAACAAGGAATGCATAGTCTTGACTTATCCCCTGATATTGTGAGACCTCTGACACGTGGGATCGTCGATATGCAATTCGTCGAGGACTCTGATATGTGATTTGTCAGGACCTCTGATTTTTTGGGACCTCTGATTGCGATTCGTCAGGACCTATGTGTTATGAAACCAGCTCAAGAAAAGATAGAAAAGATAGATCAACGCCTTAGAATTCAGCCTCTTCGAGGGGG
>APFE031311661.1:12078-71624 GCA_000404065.3 Pinus taeda | reverse complement strand
AATGTTATGAAACTAGCTCAAGAAAAAGATAGAAAAGATAGATCAACGCCTTAAAATTTAGCCTCTTTGAGGGGGCAACCTCCTTTACATTACATAAATGAACAATTCTTTGATGATTCAAATGACAAAACCTCATTTCTATATTAGGAGTCTAAGGAGTCACAATATAACCCAGCCGACCTAACAATAATAATATAAAGCCACAAAAATAACAATAGAGGGATTCTATGGGGCACAGTAATAACAATATGGGGGCAATAGGGGCACAACAATATTAATAAGGGGTATAACTACAATAGTAATGGGGTAATCACTAGTATTATAGGGACCCAACACTATGATTGCGATTCGTCGGGACCTCCAATCTCCGATATTCCTCACTACACAAGTCTTGAATCATCCTAAACTTCAGCATGCCATATCTCTCAAACCACATGTCCATTTCTAGACTTCCACATACCATTGGAAATCTCTTCCAGAGCAATTTCCAAAGAAAGGAGTCTGATTTGAAACTAAGCCCATATTCTACGTCAAAAGATGGCTCCAATATATTTACCTAGCTTGAATCACAAACACCAAGGCATGAAGCCCCATCATCAGGCTGAGCCTTGTTTGACGTCAATGCCAACACTTACATAGCTAGCCACCTTCATACCATAAAATGTCCAACAATCTACCCCTTTGGCATTGATGGAAACACTGCACCCCCCCCCAAGGTTGGCATGGTCTGCTCTGATGCCAAATTTCTCCTCCTTTGACATTAGTGGTAAAGAAAACTTCACTTGCACTCCCTGTGAACCAATGCAGTCTAATCTTCCATGAGTTCCTCCTGCTAAGTAGCTGCTACCTCCTACCAAAATGAAGTCATTTGGAGGGAGGAGTCATAACTCCTATCTGTTACCTGAGATACTCAAATGGTTCTCTTGCAAGTGGCTTGGTAAAGATATCTGCTAGTTGCTCTTTACTGGGCACATATACAAGTTTAACAGTATTGGCTGTAACCTGTTCCCTCAAGAAATGATACTTGATAGGAATGTGCTTGGTTTTTGAATGCATGACTAGATTTTTTGAGATGTTGATTGCACCGGTGTTGTCACACATTATTGGAATGGGATTAGGCAACTCTACCTGTATATCCTTTAAGGTTTGCTTCATCCATAGAATCTGCGTACAACAAGTTGCAATAGAAATATATTCTGCTTTAGTAGTCGATGGTGGGATGGAGCCCTACTTCTTGCTAACCCACAATACCAAGTAGTCACCCAAAAAGAAAGTTGCACCAGAAGTACTATCTCGTCATCTAGACTTCCAACACAATCTGCATCTGTGTAGGCCTTCAGATTGAAGTATTTACTTCTGGGATACCACATCCCATACTCTGTTGTACCTTGAAGATATTTGAAAATCCTCTTAACAATGACCACATGACTTTCTTGTGGACAAGCCTGAAATCTGGCCACAATTCCCTCTACTTGTATGATATGTGGCCTTGGAGTTGTCAGATACAACAAGCTTCCTATCATCGATCTGTATTCAGTCTGATTTACCTGTGGTGTTGCATATTCCTTGCACAATTTACAACCTGTCGTCATGGTTGTGCTAACAGGTTTGCAGTCCTCCATTCCAAATTTCTTCAAAGTTTCCTTGAGGTATTTGGATTGATATATAAAAAATCCTTGTGGGGACTGAGTAATTTGCAGATCCAAGAAGAAGGAAAACTCACCAATCATGGTCATTTCAAACTTTGTTTTCATACATTTTTCAAACTGATGCCCTAACTACTCCACATCACTGCCAAATATGATGTAATCCACATGCACAACCACTATCAGTAGATGATCATCTTCAGATTTTACGTAGATATTGTTGTCAACTGAACCTTTCTTAAAACCTTGTTGCTGGAAATACTTATCTAACGTTTCATGCCAAGCTCTAGGGGCTTGTTTCAAACCATACATAGCCTTCTTTATTTTTCATTGTTGGCTTGTTGGAGCCTGACCCAGGTTCGGAGTTAATTAGCCAAACAAATCCCTATACTACTGGCCCTTTCGGCAACAATCCACGGAGCGCGGACTGAGGTCTCACCCGAAGTAGCATGGGGCGGTGTTGGAACCAGGTTTCTACACCCTTGAGATGTCTGAGGGTTTGATTCAATCCAACTGCTCGTCCCTGTGCGCAGGTTGCTTCGTGCACTTCCCTGGCCTTCATGCCCTGATAGACTTGCCTTAACGCAACCCTAACCAGGGGCTATTGGGCTTCCGCGCTGCTGGAGCAATGATCTGCACTATCTCCCTAAGTTGCACCTGAAATCTTACCTATTTTCCTTCACTAGTTAGTTACCTTCATGTAAATAGTAGCCTTGTATTATATTTATTTATAAAACATACACATATAAGTTCGTGTAGCAAATAAACAATACGTTTGCAATTTATACCCAATAATACATTAAACAGGAAAAGATACACAGAAATATGGTAAACTTCTCTTTATTAATTCTTCCAATGGTTATAGACTTGACCTGCCCTGCGCACTCAACTGCATAATACTAGGCCTCTACGCACTCAGTTGCGGACTACTAGGCCTCTGCGCACTCAGCTGTAGAGCCTTCTCCTACTCTATGACCCAAAGACACACTTTACACTTCGACTCAATCTCTTAGCCTCATCATGCTTCTTTTCTTTCTACCAACTATATCCTCTCTTCTACACTTAAAGCCATGCTCTATTTATACAATCCCATGATCCGCAGACCATGGGTAGGTCTATCAAGCTGACATTATATTACAAAAATAAGGGTGGTAAACCCTATGACTCTATTATGACTTCACGCTCCATGCCCACAAATCGCGGAGTCTTTACAATGGACTTGGTCAAAACTTGCGCTTTAAGCCCCAAAACATGCCTTGGGGGGATTCCATGCCCAACAGGCCCCCAACACAAACATCGTGACTCGCCCTCGAGTCAGTCCGTTGGCACGGAGATCTTCACGTGGAGTCCCTCCAACTCTGTCCGAACCGCTGCAAGGTCGGCAGCGCACTGAGCGGCTGCCTATTGGATTTCCTGTACGCGTTGTTCTGAGACCATGGTGTCAAAACTGTTTCCCTGCATCTGTTCTTGAGTTCCCATCATTTGTTTATAGTCCTACGCCTTCATCCGGCTACTTGGAGCACGAAGACTGTGCGTCTGCCAGCTAGTCAGATAGCTAGGCCACCCGTGTAGGGCTTCAATCAGCTGTCGTTCAATTTGCTTGGGAAAGGCTCTCCATTTAGCTTTACCAGCTATACCGCGCCTCCGTCTATGACCTCCTTAACCATGTATGGTCCCAACCAATGCATTATGAACTTTCCTGGGAATTTATCAAACTTACTGTCATACAGCAACACTAAATCATTTACCTTGAAGGTGCGCAACTTAACCTGTCGATGGAAGCTAGCCATGAACAGTTCCTCTTCAAGTTCTTCCAACTGCGCGAGCCGCTCTTCCAGAGCTTCACGGTTCATCATACCTGTAAGTGCTGCTATGCACAAACTAGGCACAATATACTCCATTGGCATGATAGCTTCCACACCATAAACCAACTGGAAAGGTGTCTAGCCTGTCAATTTCTTGTACGTTGTCCTATAAGCCCATAGTACTGTGGGTACGTTCAGGTCCCAATCACTCCGCTGCGCATTGCATACTTTGGTTAGCGCAGTCTCCAATATTTTGTTAAATTCTTCTATTGTCCCATTGGCTTGTGGGTGATACGGTGTGATTTTCTAATGATACACCTGAAACTCTTATGTTAGCGCGCCGATGGTCTCGTTCAAGAAATGTGTAACGTGATTGCTCATCAAGATTTTGGACATCCAAATTGAGTTAACACGTGTTCAAACAAAAAATTTGCAGTTGTGGCGGCCATGCAGTCTTTGACCAGCTGCGCTTTTGCCCAACGAGTTAGGTACTTTGTAGCAGTGATAATGTATCTCGTGCCCGTCTATCCTTGAGGTTTGATAGGTCCTACAAAGTCGATTGCCCATTTTTCGAAGGGCTATAGTGTCATTTGTGGATTCAAAGGCATTTTGTCCCTTCGTGATGGTTTACCTATCCTTTGACATATATCACAGGCCTTACAGTGTGCTTTTGAATCCCGATGAAGGGTTGGCCACCACAACCCTGCGTGGACAATCTTTTCCGTGGTCGCTCACCCTGCATAGTGTCCTCCTACAGCGCCTCCATGCGCTTTCGTGAGGATCTGAGTTTGTTTAAATTTAGGTACATACCTTCGCAGTACCTCATCATTGCCCATCTTATATAGGTGCCCGACGATGATCATAAAATCAGCCGCATGCACCACTAGTTTCTTCTTCTACTGGACGAAGTATTCCTTCGGCACAATCCCCGTTGTCAGAAAGTGGATTATATCTTCAAAGTGTCCGTCTACTACATGTACAACAAAGCACTGTGTGTCAGGTAATCGTTCCTCCAAAATAGTAGGTTCCTCTCTCGTCTCAATGCACGACAAGTGATCCGGTCTTGCGTTTAGGCATCCAGGCTTCACCATGACCTCAAAGTCATATTCCTGGAACAATAAGAGCTACCTGCATATGCGCACCCCCCCCCCCCCCCCCACCAACACAAGCTTATTGACCAAGTATTTTAGCGCGAAATGGTCTTTATACATCTTGAAGTGTCCCCCTAGCAAAGAGTGCTAGTATTTTTGGAGCGCGTACACCATAGCCAACCCCTCGCGTTCGGTTGTGGAATAGTTCTTTTCTTCTTTAGACAACCTACAACTCTTGAATCTGATAGGGTGATCCAAGCCCTCTCCACCCTCCTATGTTAGTACTGCTCCCGACAATATACACGACATGTCAACATGGACATGAAACTCCACATCCCATTTTGGGAAGACCAGGATTGGCGCGGAGGCCAATTTCTCTTTTAGTACATCTAGGCTCTTCATGCAATCATCATTCCAGCAGAACGTGACATCCTTTTTCAATAGTTTCTCCATTGGTGTGGTGATTTGGGCATAGCTTTTGATGAAATTCCTGTAGTACCCCATATGTCCCAGGGTAGCGTGTAGCTGTTTAACACTTCGCAGTGCTTCCAAATTCAGAATCACTGCAATTTTCGGGCGATCTACCATTAGTCCCTGTTTGCAGACCACATGTCCCAACAGGTTCCCAAAGGGAACGAGGAACGTACACTTCTTGAGGTTTAGCACAATTTAGTGTCATCGACAAGTATCCAGCATCAATCGTAAGCTCGCTACATGGTGCTTAGCCAATCGAAATATAGTCCAATCATCCAGATAGACCTCTAGGATTTTGTGGATATATTCTTTGAATGCTGCAACAACTATGCATGAAAAGATGGCCGACACGTTCTTCAACCCAAACAGCATAACAGTGTATTGAAAGCAGCCCCACTCAGTCGCGATGGTGGTCTCGCTCCTGTCTTCTGGCGCGATTTTGATTAGGTGGTAACCTGAGAACCCATCAGTAAAATAATATGCTTCTTGTCTGCTGACATTTTCCAATACTTCATCTGTGAATGGAGTTGGGAATGGGTCATGCACACATGCGTCATTCAATTTCCTAAGGTCCACACATATTTTTATCTCACCCTTCTGCTTCTTTTCCTCTACTACGATAGGGATTGCCTAGTCGGATTCTTCCATTGGCTCGATGATTCCAGTTGTGAGCATTTTGTCTAGTTCTACGCAAACCTTTTCCTTGTACTTCGGATTCAAGCGATAAGGCCTCTGCTTGATTGGCTTCGCATCGGCTTTTAAGGTGATCTTCATCATCCCTAAATTGCCAATAATTCCTTTTAATTCTGTGATCTTGGTCGGGAATAAATCCTGGTACTCACGGAGTAACTCAGCGATCTTATCCACCGTCGCGTCATCCCAGTTGTTGCTGAGCGTTGCATACTTAAGTTCGGCTTTTGTACCAATGTTCACATGCTTTGTCTTTATCAACATAGTTATGTCAGGGTCTTCAATCAATGGCCCTTGAACCTCACGATAGCCTTCAGTTTTTGGAATGTTAACTTTCCACGGATCCGTTGTCTTCTTTAGTATTCACGTTGTAACACTCCAGCGTGCAACTCAGTTGGGTTTCTCATTCAGGTTGAATCACTTCTATCGGCTCCTGGGATATTTTGAAGATAACTACTTTTACTGCTTGTAGCGCATCATCAACAGTATCCCACCAACAATCCTCAAACGTGAAGGTTAACAGAAATCCTTTGCGCAAGAGATCCCATTCATTCGTTCCATGGCGGAGCTCCATTTCTATATACTAGTTCATGGGTATAATATCCAGGGTATGACAGAATAGGTGCACCCACTCAGGTTGTGGCTCTTCCCCATAGACCTTTGTCTATTTTTTTAGGTGTGTGTACTTGTCTTTTAATTGCATCTAAGGCTTCCCAAACCACATGCACATCATCCTCCTGCATTCACGATAGTCCTTAAAACTTGTTTGGTGTGTAGCCCACCACCTAGCGGGCGTAGTGTGTAGTACCCATTTCAAAGCTTCGAAACGTTGTTGTTTTGGTACTTCTCTTTCAAATCTGTTCAGGAAGTCATCCACCTCACTTAACCCATGATACGTAGGCAAATCCCTTAGCTCCATCGATACACAGTGCAATGATCTCATCATCATGTTACAGTTCAATGTGGTTACCTCGTGTAATCGGTTCTGCCATCGTTCTATTTCCTCGTCAGAATCCGATGTGCAAGAGCTTTCACATTCCCATGAGATTCGTCCATCCGCGGTTGGATTCACCCAGTCTTGCTCTTGCGCGGTTATCTTGGAGATGCAATCCAAATCGTCGTCGCTTTCGTAGTCGCGCATTGGCTCTGTCTAGTGTGATCCTTCTGCAGGGTCCAAAGGTACAACTACGCGTAGAGACTCTTTCTTAAAAATCATCTTGCGCTTCTTCAGATTGATCACCCCATTCATGTCAATGGCCCAATCTATTCCTAATAGCGCGGGGTAGGGATTGTTGTCATCAACAATCTCTATTACTTTGAAATCTCCTAATGTACTTGCTCCTTCGATATCTACTTTGATTCCATGCAATCTCCCCATAGGTAGGATCTTTTGTTGGTTCGCCATTCGCAGTTGGATAGGAGACCATTACAACATATACCTTCCCATGCGCTCCCATGTTTGCTTCGGTAGGATGTTCGCGTCTCATCCTAGATCCAGAGTCACTTGGTCCATCTCATATTCTCCAATCTGCGTGGTCAATCTCATTTCCCTTCCCATTCGTGTCGTGTTCTTTCCAAGGTTCTGGACTACGTACGATTCTCCTGCCGGAGTCCCAATGCATCTATTTATGAATTCCTATAGTCCCCTTACAGCCTTGTTGTTGTGCACCATCTTCATGCATGTTTCCAGGAATGTTGTGAGCATTTATGGGTCCATTTCCAGCTCCAGTGTGTCTTTCCTTCATGAAGTGGAGGCATCAGTGAAGCTCCTCTTGGCTTCCATGAAGGTTTCCTTAGCGTGCTCCAAATCAAACTCTGGTTCCTTCGTTGGAGCCTTGCGAACCCAAGTACTTTCTTCAGGCTGCTTGCCTTTGTCATCCCTTGTCGTAATTCCACTTCGGAGCACAATACTCACATTAGGGTCTTCCTCGCATGGCTCAGACCTCATCATTTGCAGGTTTTGGGTCGAGGGAGGTTAGAGTGCTTCTTTATCGCGCAATCTCGCTATCAGGGTGGGACAATCCTCTATCTCATGATCAAACAATGTACAATACAAGCATGATGGTCACATTAGATTTGTACAATTGAGAGCATAGTGCCTTGTCCCTCCGCAATTGTAACATATCAGCTGTCTACGACCTCTTCCTGGTCCTCATCCAGCTCGGCCTCGTCCGCGCCCCTGAAATCCGGTTCGTTCCATCCTTGCGTTTTGGTCAAGGGCCCGCATTTCGGCCTGAACTCTCTAGGTATGAGTTCGATTCATCATCAGCTCATAACTTCTACAGGTGTGCTCATCGTGTCCCACTGATCTACAGAAATTACTTAACAATTGCTATGAATTTTGCACGTACTTTTGTAATAAATGGCAGTTATCTATAGCATGCTTTCCTCATATCTGACAAATTGCGCACCATAGTGCAGGGGCCGCACTCAGTCCTGCTTGTGTCTCCGATCTCAATGGCATTAGTCCTCCTCTTGCGAGGTAATTCGCGAACACTGGGCAGTGGTCCTTGTCATGTCCTTGACCCTTGCACTTTATGCACCATACCTCGTCGCGCAATTCTCGGCGAGCTGCCATGTCTTGTTTCAAGCTCTACATCTCAAGGCACAGGTTTTTCAATTGCGCGTGAATCTGCTGAGCTCCCATGGTGGGATTCTATATTAGGGTCTCGTGCAATCTCATTGCGACCTCCAAGGCCTCAGCTTGAGTTGTTAGCCTCTGTTGTGACAGCGCATTCCTTAGATGCAACGTTAGCGATGCTACAAACCATTTGCGGTGTTGTCCATCCGTTAACTTCATGTTAGATTCACGAATTATGCACTTCAGCCTCTGATCCAACTCCCAAGGGGTCTCGCCTGGTAGTATTGTGATTTCCTTGAATCCAATGATCGACTATGCCTCTGACTTCGGCTTGCTAAATTCTTTGTTTAGCGCAGTTTGAATATCTACGATCCTCGAATTTGGATTGTCATTAGAATGCTTAATGTACCAAGTAAGCACACGATCCTGCAAAGCGCTGACCAACATCGCTTTATTTATACTGTCATCCGTGACTCCTTGCACTTCCCATACATATTTTATCACAAACCAAAACTGGTCCGGATCTTCATTCCCTACTCCCTTGAACATTGGCAACTTTACCGTGCTTGCCATATTGATTCGTTGTGGTGGCAGAGGTGTTATGGGAGAAGGTGGGGGTGAATACGGTGAAACTGGTGGCAGTGTGGGTGGGGGTGGTATGCGTGGAATTCTCTGCCTTATCAAATTGATCACACTTCTTGGTGATACCTTTGCGAGCTCTTCCTCGCCCCCTCACGGAGGTGAAATCAAGGGGCTAGTTTATGGTTCTGTACTACCTTCGTTTCTATAGATTCTCCCACTTTGCGTAGCCTCAAACATCAATTTATTCGCATAACCCGTTTTTCACATAGTAGCATTTTTATCCAAGTGTTCAAATATTTTACGTACTTACCTTGCGGCCCTTTGAGGAAGTGTCATTCTGCCTCACTATAGCTGACTGAAGTATCTACTGAGAACTCGGTGATTAATCCTCTTATAATTTGATTGAGCCAGTGGTCAACTGCACGTGCCATCTTATCCTCCGATGCTTCTAATCTACGCACCAATTCTGGAGTCCATACAATAGCTCTGCTGAGCTTACACCTTCCTTGGCTATATGTTAGATTCGCGATCCACTCGTATAGCTTAGTAGGGAAAGATGCGAAGAAAATTTCGTGGATCTTTGCGTATAAGTAGTAGTCTTACCACTCTTCCTTTGATAGTCGCGGGTTACTGTTCTCTTGCATCGTGAACTCGTGAATATTCCTATCCAACCAATCTTCAATTCCTTTCTTTTTTCGGATTCCAGTGATACATCTCTATGCAGATCCCAATCATGGCAACAAAACCATTTGTTGGCTTGTTAGGGCTTGACCCAGGTTCAGATTTAACTAGCCAAACAAATCCCTATACTACTGGCCCTTTCAACAACAATCTATGGAGGGTGGATTGATGTCTCACCCGAAGTAGTATGGGGGGGTGTTGTAACTAGGTTTCCGCACCCTTGAGATGTCTGAGGGTTTGATTCGGTCCAACTGCTCGTCCCTGCGCATAGGTTGCTTCGTGCGCTTCCCTGGCCTTCGCGCAACCCTAACCAGGGGCTGTGGGGCTTCCACGCTGCTGGAGCAGCGCTCTGCACTATTTCCCTAAGTTGCACCTAAGATCTTACCTATTTTCCTTCACCAGTTAGTTACCTTCACGTAAATAGTAGCCTTGTGTTATATTTATTTATACAACATACACATATAAGTTCGCGTAGCAAATAAACAATATGTTTACAATTTATACCCAATAATACATTAAACAGGAAAAGATACACAGAAATATGGTAAACTTCTCTTTATTAATTCTTCCAACGGTTATAGACTCGACCTGCCATGTGCACTCCGCTGTAGGGGTCCGTGCACTCAGCTGCAGACTACTAGGCCTCTATGCACTTGGCTGCAGACTACTAGGCCTCTACGCACTCGGCTGCAGAGCCTTCTCCTACTCTATGACCCAAAGACACACTTTACACTTCGACTCAATCTCTTAGCCTCATCATGCTTCTTTTCTTTCTACCAGCTATATCCTCTCTTCTACACTTAGAGCCTCGCTCTATTTATACAATCCCATGATCCAGGGACCATGGGTATGTTTATCAAGCTGACATTATATTACAAAAACAATGGCATACTACCCTGTGACTCTATTATGACTTCACACTTCGTGCCCACAAATCGTGAAGTCTTTACAATGGACTTGGTCAAAACTTGGGCTTTAAGCCACAAAACATGCCTTGGGGGGATTCCATGCCCAACATTCATACAAGCCCTTCATAGGAGGAGAGCAGAAAACCTTTAGGCTGCTCAACGTAAACCTCCTCTTCTAAGTCTCCATTGAGAAAGGTAGACTTTACATCCATTTGATAAACTTTGATGTTCTTGTGAATGGCAAGGGAAAGGAATATTCTTATGGCTTCTAGTTGGGCTACTGGTAAAAAGGTTTCTTCAAAGTCTACCCCTTCTATTTGGGCATACCCTTTGTAAACCAATTGAGCTTTGTTCCTGATTACTTGACCTTTTTCATTCATCTTATTCTTGAAAACCCACTTGGTTCCAATAAAATTTTTCTCTTTTTGTCTTGGGACAAGATCCCATGTGTCATTCTTTTCAATTTGGTCTAGCTCTTCATTCATGGCTTTCACCCAGAACTTATCTTCACTTTGATAGAGGTTTTTGGGTTCTATTTGTGATAGTAGAGCCAAATTTGCATGTTTTGTATTTCCCACAAGTCTCCTTCTCGTCTGGACACCCTTTATTTGATCTCCAAGAATTTGACTCTCAGGGTGTTCCTTTTGCACATACTTGGAAGGCATTCTTGGCCTTGAAGATGTGCTTGCGTCCTCACATTCATTATTTGAATTTGTTTCATTCAAACATGTGTCCCTCAACTTTGAACTCTCTTCATCATTTGAGTCCAAGTTACTTTCAGAGGGTTCAAGTTGTGAGCCTATTTCATTAACCACTATGTCAATGCAGTCTTCTATCTTCCTTGTCCTCTTGTTGTAGCATATGTACCCTTTGCTTTGAATATAGTATCCAAGTAGTATTCCTTCATCAGCACATGAGTCAAGCTTCCCAAGGTTCTTTTCATTTCTTTTAATGAAGCACTTGCTCCAAACACCTTAAGGTGTTTAACTGATGCAGGTATACCCTTCGATAAATCATATGGAGTTTTGTCACTATCAGGACTGAGATGAGTTTTGTTTGACAAGTATATTGTTGCTTGAGTTGCTTCTCCCCTTAAGTGGTGAGCCACTCCTGCTTCATCTAACATCTCTCTGGCCATTTCCTACATTGTACGGTTCTTCCTCTCCACAACTCCATTTTGCTGAGGAGTTATGGCCACTAAGAACTACCTTCAAGGCTCCTACTTCATCTAACATCTCTCTCGCCATTTCCCAAATTGTTCGGTTCTTCCTCTCCATAACTCCATTTTGTTGAGGAGTTAGGGCCACTAAGAACTACCTTCTAATACCTTTCTCTTCATAGAAATCTTCAAACTCTTTTGAGGTGAACTCTCCCTCTCTATCTGATCTCAAGCATTTTATCTTCAAATCTTTTCCATTATCTACCTGAGCCTTAAAATTCTTGAAGTGCTCAAATGCTTCCGACTTTTCTTTTAGGAGGAGAATCCAAGTAGCCCTCGTGTAATCATCAATGAACAAAAAGAAGTTCCTTTCTCATTTTGATGTTTTTGTTCTTGTGGGGCCACAATATCTATGTGAATATGCTCCAAAGGTTCGGATGAGTAGAACTCATTCATTTTAAAATGAGTCCTAGTATGCTTGCCAAACTGACATGACTTGCAGATGGTATTATCAGGCCTTGACAATCTAAGTAATCATTTTATTGTGCTTATCTTGCTTACCCTTATGAAGCTATCAAAATTCATGTGTCCAAACCTCTTATGCCACAGTCGTGCTTCACTGGTTTTTCTCAAGTACCAATTGACCCTTGAGTCATCAAACACATAAATGTTATTGTGAGTCCTCACTGCCTTCTCGACTAGTTTTCCATTTTTTATATTCTGTATCTCACAATATTTAGATCGAAAGGTCACATCATATATGTTGTCACACATTTGGCTAACACTTAGCATATTGTGTTTGAGGTCTTCCACATACAACACATTCTGTGCTTTTGTCTTTTGATCAAGACTAACCACTCCTTTTCCTTTGATTCTTGTTGGAGCGTTGTTGCCAAAGGTGACATTGCCTCCTCTATCTTTTTCTTTTAATGACAGACTCGCTCTTGTCTCCAGTCATGTGTTTGGAACAACCACTGTCTACATACTATTAATTTTATTTATCATGCACTAATAAGGCAAGCACACATGGCATGCTCTTTTTGGTCTTTTGTTTCTAGCTTCTTTTATCCTTTTGTCTGCGAGTTTGTCTATTTGTCAATTTGAGATTTAGACAGGTATTCAAACTTGCTTCTATTCTTGTTGGCCTTGTGTGTGAAATTATTACATTTAAAACATTCAAATTCTCTTTGTAAGGGAGTGAAGGCATTATGATTCCTAAAAGAGGAATCTTGTGACTTTGCATTCTGGTGTGAATTAAACCTAAGATTTTCATCTATTTCAAATTTGACACTTCTACAATTAAAATCTTTGTGTCCATATATGACACTTATAGAAGTGACCATAAAATAAGTAGGCACACCTATTTTCAAAAACATTATGAGGTTTATCATAGAAATACCTTGGTTGGTTGTCTGTTTGACTTGTCCTCCATTGACGATCTCCTCTTTGTTTGACTGCTCTTTTGTCTTCATGAACTCTTTCATGATGATTCCTCCTCTAACTCTGTGGTTCTTCAACTCCTGCGGACTTGAATTTTATCTTCTTTCTCCCAATAAAAGATTCTTGTTCCTTTGAGTACCCCAGTTCAATTCTAAATCCTGAGGGCCTTTAACAACTCAGAACCTGATTTAATCTTCTAGTCGCTTAAGCAAATCTCTCACTTAGACCCTTCTTGGTCTTTGTTGTCTCAAGGTTAGTTCTTAGAGAGACCACCTCTGCTTCAAGATACTGGTAGTTTTCTTCCTATTCTTGAATCATATCTTGAAGTACCTCTTCTTTTCGGTTGGCTTCCTCTAGCTCATCCTTTAAAGACAGAAAATCATATTTACATATTTTTGAGGTCATTTCCCTTTTCAACTTAAGCAACTCTTGTTTTAGCTGCTTGTTCTCCTCTTCTAGCTTCTCATGATTTCCTTGTTCTCCTTTTAGCAGAAGAGCTAGACTATCCTTGCTCTTGATAGCCTCTTCAAGTTTTTCTTTCTGATTTGCAAACTACTCATTATCTGAGTTATACATGCCTTCTTCTACATGCTGCAATTGTTCCTTCATCTACTTGTTTTTCTTACTTGCTTTCTTCAACTCATCAAGGGCGTTAATGAGTTCTCCCTCAAGATCTACCACTCCTTCCTCTTCAGAGTCCACAAGACCTTGTTTCTTAGAGTCTGTTTCAAGGGCCATAAGAAGATACTCATTTGACTCATTTTCAGATGAGTCTTCACAGTTTGATTCAAGGTCTGCACTATCCTCTTTGGAATAGAACCCCTTCTTCTTGTAAGGTTTCTTCTTCTGAAATTTTTGAGACTTATTTCTAAATTTCATACCTTCTTCTCTTTCAGTCCCCTCTTTGTAAGGGAATTTGGAAGACAAATGTGCAACTCTTCCACATTCAAAACACTTAAAGGGAAACTTCCCTTTATATTTACCAGAGCCTCGCTTCATTTTTCTGGTTAGTTGAGCCATATCCTCATCAAATTCACTGCTAGAGCAGTGTTGATGAACTCCTTGTTCCTTTCCCTTATTAGATACTCTGAATGCAACTTCCTTTGGTTCAGATTTCTCCATTCCTACTCTCATCTCATAAGCTGTGAGAGTACCATGTAGTTGATCCATCTTGAGATCCTTCAGGTTGACCATTTCCTGTATAGCTGAGATTTTGGCATTAAATCTCATGGGTAGAGATATTAATACTTTTTGAACAATCCACTATTCCTTGAATTCCTCACTAAGTCCTTTAATCATATAACTACTTCATCAAATCTGAGGAAGTACTCAACTATGCTTTCATTCTCAGTCATATGCAAGCTTTCAAAACTCATTCTGAAATTTTGAAGTTTTGCTTGCTTCACTTTGTCATCTCCTTCATGACACTGGTTAAGCTTCTCCCACATCTCATAAGTAGACTTACAGTGCATAACCTTCACAAGTTCTGACTAGCTGAGACCAACAAGAATGGCATGCTTGGCTATACCATTTCTTAGATACAATTTCTTGCCATCTTCATCTGTGGTGGGGGGGGGGGTATCTAGGACATTTTAATTTACTGGTACTGAGGTCCAAACATCTACCCCCATGGACATAAGATATGCTTCCATTCTTATTTTCCAAAAGGCATAATTGGCTCCATCAAAGACCGATACCCTACTTGAGTAAACTTCTTGACTCTCTTGCCTATTCATAATTCATATAGGATCTACCTTCCAATGGTTAAACTGTTACTGAAGGAACTTTTCTCTGATACCAATTGTTGGAATTAAGGAACTACTGAGAGGGGGGGGGGGTGAATCAATAATTTAAGAAACCCTTAATTTCCTTTTCTTACTATGCTTGTAGTTCCTTCTTATGTTATTTCATATGTGCAATCATTCATTCATGAAGAAGTAAATCTTATAAACTTTCAGAACACATACTCAAACAACAATCTCATGATCAACATACATTTGATATAGTGTTTTCACGTGGAAACCCAGAGGGAAAAAACCACCAATTTGTTGTTTGTTTATGATGTAATTTAAGCACCAACTTAATTACATCTATTTGTTTGTGAGCACCCACTCACTGGAGGCACCAACCCCCTTTGTTTAGCAAGCACCAACTTTCCAAGAGGCATCAACCTCTTTTTTTTAGCAAGCACCAACTTGGTTAGAGGCACCAACCTCTTAAGTTTAGAGGAACCAACCCTTCACTGACATTGTTTTACTATTTCATACGATTTTCATACTGAAAACAAAGGCATGCAAATTACAAGTGAAATACCAAATTAATGGCTATATGCAAATTCAACTTTTGCACGCTGCTTTCTAAACACTTGTGGTAGTCTTCCTCTTCCTGCCCCACTGCAACACTTGCTCTGTGCTCTTCTTTCTCTGCTCAGGGCTCTCCATTGTTTCACCACAACATTGCCCTTGCAAAACTCTGCTTTGTGTTATGCTTTCTCTGCTCAAGGCTCTCCATTGTTTCACCACAGCACTACCCTTGCAATAATATACTCCAATTCACATCTCACTGCTCTTCTCACTCGCAAGTATGCTCCCACGCCCCCACTAACTCAATGGAGGTTCACATTTTTGTTCGTGTGTTTCTCTTGGCTCGATGTAGTCACTGTCATCATCAATTCTATCCATGCATGTACCCCAGGCATGACACCCCATTCTTCTGTAAATTTAAGCAAAACTCCAATCCATTCATTGCATTAAACTCATAAGGATGGGTGATGATCACTTCTCTCTCATACAACTGACTCTCCATGTTGTGTATTAACTCTCTGTCCTCCTTACATATTTCATAGAGGCTCCCCATACTTCTTTATGGTTTGCAGAGATCTACCTGTACATCGTCATGGAGCGTTTGTTTTGCATTTATTTAAAATGCGTGCACGGGAGGTCTTCAGCCATCAACCTTACAGTTCTACATTCAAAAACACAACTGTCGATTCATACATCTTAATGGCACCCTATACCATCATATGAGGGCTTTCCATCGCAGTGTTTTGTAGTGGTGTAACACTACGAAATAGCCAACTACCAACCTTCACTCAATTCTATCCCCTTTTTCATTAGACCCCTATTATATCTCCACCATAGGACTTGGTTTGGTGACTGAGTACCAACCATATCAGTGATCCAAGATCTTTTTACTTACAAGTGCATAAGAATTACATATAATCGAGTTAATTAACCATGGAACTTAAAGGCACGTAATCAATGCGAAAATAATCAGAAGAACTCAAAAACCATGACATGATGATTTGATTATGGAGTTCGTCCAATTTGGACTACGTCTCCAGGCCCTGCTCAATAATGGGGAGGCCTTCATTCAATTAGTGGCATAAAAGAGATAAACGTACAAGCAACAAGGAATTACAACCCTTATACCTCCAAGCTGAAATATGGGTACAGAATGGAGAGCCCAGCTTCAGAAACAGACAATATCATTAAACTCATTGTGAAAAATAGTGCAAAATCGCCTATCCAAACTCCCAATTTGGATAATCGAGCCTTCTGCAACCTCTCGGAACCTCCCTGCTGCTCAAGGCGAGGTCCAACCTGCTGCTAGGGTTAGCGTCTAAAGCATACGTTTGCTTGTGAACTATCTGCGGACTCCCCCCTTACCTTTTTCTGACATAATAGTCATATATATAAGCATGGGGGCATCCCTCAAAACTGGGGCAATTTTAACATGATAACCAAGTTTAGGCAGGCGGGATTGGGTCGGAAGGTTATATGGCAACAACCTTGTAACAATAGTGAATTCTTGTTTAAACATAGCAAAGCTATTAACTGTGCTTAAGGCTCGATGACATGTCTATCAGCGCTTTTAACTATTGGTGGACATTCCAAAGCCAATACAACAGACACTTCTACGATATATGGACCCACCAACTTATAGAACATAATATATAATATATCGCGTCCGGCTCCTCCCCGCAAATCACAATCAGTGTGGAACCCATTGACGTATGAACCCAACTTCAACACTCTGCAATATGGCGAACTCGCCAAGATTGATAAACCAAAATAGATAACATATCGGGTCCGGATCCTCCCCACAAATTGCAATTGACGTGGGCTAGGGTGTCACTCCATGCTACCACTTCACTCTTGTGAATTGCGATTGCGATATATACTGCATTGCAACTGGATTCCGTTGGGGCTGATTCGTATACTTGTTCCACCTCCGACCTGTGATATGTGATATTGTAATCATAGCTGGGACCCTACCGGTGTCGATTCTTAAGTGGATTCTTCCTCTTGTGCCGATACGCGATATGTGGGACCCAGTGACAACCTGCCATGTGGCACTCCCTCATTCGCTGAGACTTTTTCCATGTCATCTTCTCCTGCCACCTGGACAAGTCAAACTCAAACTTTGAATTGCTCTAACTTTGTCATCTGGACTCGAATTTGAGTGTCATTCACACCATTGGAATCAGGATGGCATGCACTTTCATCCGATGCTAAGTTTATCTTGATTTTGCCACTTTGAGTTTTGAGCCTTTTACCATGCCACTAATACTTTTCTAAAGATCCACCTAGATTAAGCGGTGCCCCATATATCAACGTTTTTCATTTGTGGCCAATGTGCTAGCAACTACAAACTTGTGATTGTCGATCTCTGATTTTTAAGCTCCTTCCACTAAGCCCTTACCACATACTTCTCACCATAGGACCAAGGGTGGTGACCGACAGCTTGGCCTTAAGGCACTAAGTCTTTCAGTTCTCTGTTGGGGGCCTTTAGTTCCATTGAGCCTTCGCGACCACCTGCTATCCCGCATCCTGACAAAATTTCATTATGGCACATGAAACCAACCACTGCGAACCTCTGATTGCCAATTGTTGATATGCCCCTCTGTTTAGCCCTAGCCCTTGGTTCCAGAACACTTCGTGACCGCATGCTATCCCCCATGCCGAAGCCCTCTAATTGGCGATTTCCAAATGTCGCCAATGTTCCAACCATCGCAAACCTCCAATCACAGATTGCTGATGTGACATCATCACTGCCACGTGGCACTCCCTAAGTGGTGACATGTGTCACCCAGATATGGCCCATTAGGCCACCCAAAATGGTCGAATATGCTTGCCACATGTCCCTCCATACTATGACATCATGATAATGCAAGGGGCTATGTGTCCCTTATCATAACCAATCATATCCTGCCACTTGTCCTCACTAGAGCTCCTCTGATGTTGCCTTCTGTCCTTATAGGAGCCAACTGGATGCCTCCATGTGTCCTGCCTAGAGTAGAGAGAAAGGGGCCTCACCTACTCTAGTTTTTCATAAAATTCCTTTGTATTTTCCTTTTTGGCCTCCCCGAAGATTTAACAAGGAATGCATAGTCCTAGATTATCCCTCGATATTATGAGACCTCCGACATGCGAGATCATCGATATGCAATTTGTCGGGGCCTCTGATATGCGATTCATTGGGACCTCCGATTGTGATTCTCCGAGACCTCTGATTGTTATTCTTTGGGACCTCTGATTGCGATTCACTGGGACCTTCGATATCCGATATTTCTCACTGCACAAGGCCTAAATCATCCTGAACTTCAGCAGGCCATATCTCTCAAACCACAAGTCCATTTCTGGACATACCATTGGAAAGATATTCCAGAGAACTTTCTAATGAAAGGAGTTTGATAAGCCACTAAGACCATCTTCTACCTCAAAAGATGGATCCATAGTCTTTACCTAGCTGGAATCACAACCACTAAGGCATGAAGCCCCATCACCAGGCTGAGCCTTATTTGACATCAATACCAACACTTACATAACCAACCACCTTCATACCATCAAATGTCCAACACGAAGGGTTGAGATATATGTTCAAATTGTTGAAGGCTATATGAGACTTGAAGTGTGTAACATAATTAAATGTAGTGTAAGTAGTCTAGTACCATACTCAAAGGTTATAATGAAGAACTGGTAAAACTAAAAGACGTACTATAAATTTTATTTATTTGCAATTAGTAGTGATGCTAATTTCTTGAATGATAGTAATGTATCTTAGAAAGGGTTTGTGTAGATATATCATTAGCTTTTTGAATTACTTCCTTGTATAGGAATGAAATGAATTCTATATAGAAAGATTGCTAATGATACTTCTAGGATCTGTATATATAGAGTTTGCAATTTGTAAGGTTTTCAAGACCTTTGGAATTTAGGGTTTGTGAACCCTAGCATAGTTTGAGTCAAGAAGAACCCTAGAAGCAAAACCATGTCTAATCATGTACATTGTTAGTAGTAGATTTAAGCTTTGATGTTTAATGTGAGAAAAAGCTTGGTGAACAGGTCCAAGATTAAGAAGGAGCTAATCCTTCTCAAAATATAAGTAATTTATATCTCCTTGTTTATTATCTTTGTGCCTTGTCCTTTTTTTTGTTCTTTCATGGTCTTCTAATAAAGGTTGCAATTCAAGACAAGATTTATCTAAAACTTGACAAGTAGAAGAATGTGACACAACATGAAGATGAAGAAGTAGGGAGTAGTTTGAAGTTTACATCAAAGAAGTCGCTTAGAGAGCAAGAAGTTGAAGAGTTTTGATGTTGTTATACTAGGAATTGATTAGTCTGTTCCAAGAACACATTGATTAATGATTGGAAGTCAAAGAGCATGAAGCGGAACTTTGTTGCAATATGAAGGAATGTTGACCTCAGAGGGAGTAAGCAAAGAATTTGACATGAAGATTCCCACACCTTGACTAGAGGTTATTGTGATTTGGAAACTCTAATAATGATGGGATATAGTTTATCTCCATAAAAGGACATATTGTAGAAGTATGTGAAGTGGTTGGAAAGATAACGGTTGAGATAACTTGTTTGATGATATTGTACCGACAACTTTTGGATTCGATTTGGGAGCACATAGATTAAATAGACACCACTGATGATGGCTTGGAAGAACATGAGGGCATAATTATGTTATGTGAGGAAAAAGGCATTTTCTAGCGGCTATGAGGAAGTTTGGCTCCTTGGATATGATAGATGAACCATTTCATGACAAAGTTACATGAATATTGTCAATATCCAAGAAGGTTGAAGTTCGATATGATGTGATAATGTTAGGAGTCGAGAATCCAAACAAGCTACTACTAATATCTCCATGGAAGAATAAGTAGTTTATGAATGAGACAAGTTGAGGCTTGTAGTTATGTGATGCAAGCCTAGAGCTTGCGATACTAGGATCCTCCAACAACCATGCTTCAAAACATGCTCCTCAAACTTATTGCTCAATTCAAAATCAAAACATGGCAGATTCACACTTAAATTTGCGGAAGCTTATTTCATATGGTTCAAAAATTAAATCAAGCAAACTCCTTTTCTCCAGGATTCAAATAGCATTAAAATTCCGTATTAAAAAAAAAATCTCATACAGACTCCAACCATCAATTACATTCTAGGTTCCAAACCCAGCTCACTTATAATTCAAACCCCAATTTTTTTACCTTCAAATAAACCAACCAGCGCAGCTGGTGCATTCTCCAAGCCATATACTATTTTTCCTTCTTTGATATTGTGATATCATCCCACAAGCAGCAATACGGCCATGGTTATTCATATTTTCCAGAACTGTGTCAAGCATCACACCACCCACATTCTCAAGATAGATATCAATCCCGTTGGGCAAATACCTCGTAAGGGCAGCTTTCAAATCTGGTTCCTCCTTGTAATTGAATGTATCATCAAAGCCTAGTTTATTTTTCAGCAATTCCACCTTTTGTTTGCTTTCAGTACTCCAAAAACACCAATGCCTCGCATTTTCACATTTATTGTGGAAACTATACAACTTATATTCACACCAACCATATGCAAATAATCGATGCTATAATAGTATGACTGCGCGCTTCCAGTTAATTAACAGCACATTTCTTACCTTTTCCATTGGTTCTGCGTCTTTCAAATTGCAGGTCGACTTACCCATTGATCCAGCTCCATATGCATCTGCGCTCTTCAATTTCAGTGTACTAGCGGTCTCACTTCAATTTTTAATAAAATCTGCATCATATTTAATGCCAGCGCTCCTGATTACACCGCCTACCATCGATCCACCTGATATTGCTTGTAGACTTGGAAAAACATTACCAATCTGTTCCAATTTTCAATAATTGTGCAAAGTAGTATGATCATAAAGAAAGCTGTGCGGAACAGTGAGTAAAACTTGCACAAATATGAAGATCATAGTATCATTATTCACACGGCATGTAACCAATGACAATTCAATTAGTACTAGGGACTTCGCGCTCAAGCTTCCATATGAATTTCTTTAAAAATCACAGCGCGCCATGGTGAAATAGCGATTCCTATGTTCAGAGATGAACTATCTACACTCTTAAAACAATAATTTGGTAACTGCTGTCCCGCTGCGCCCCTGTCTATTTACTGCAAATTCCAGGCTGCCATAATGAGTAAACTTATAGCTTCACTCTGCCTATTCATCATATTAATGCTTATTGGTGTTAATAAGTAAACCATAAAGCTCAAATCTTCTATACGACGAGCCTGTAATGATTCAAGAAACCGGAAGCACTCTCTTCACAATATCTGTTCTCACATTTGCCAACATAATTTACTTGCAATCCCATGTGACAACACACAGAATTGGGTTTTGAATCCACGGTTCCACAGATTTAAAATTTTCCAGTTCAATTGAATTAAGGCTCTTATACAAAATCGATATCACCATTTACCTTTCAATCGATTTCTCCAGAATATTCGGCGCTCATTCAACCACGAATCTCCAGTGCTTAACGCCTTCTGCACCTGCATTATTAATTCAACGCTTTCTGCGTTGCATTATTCACGCTGTCCATACACATACTAATACGTTTGCCCAACGCAGATCCATTCTGGTTTCTGATTCAATTGCAGTTTGGCTATTAAAATATCTGCATTACAAGTCGACTTCACAATTTCTTTAACTCAGAATTTTAAATCGATCATTGTTTCTATTGACAATGTCCAGTCACAAACTCTGCAGAAACCTTGCGCCCTATTTCATACAATGTATATTTAATATTGCAATTGAAACCAAACTCTATTTAACAGTTTTCCCCAAATGTAATTTCGTTCAACAGTTTCAGAATACGCACTTATAAATCGACATAAAAGTATGCAGATTCCTCAATCACTCAATGTATATAAACTGAAATCACCCAATATATATAGACTGAAATAAAATAAGGACTTACACCTTTTTACTGGCCAGATGTTTCAATGCCAAGGCCTTTTACAATTCTGAAGGCTTACAGCCTTGCTGCACAAACCTACTCTCAATCTCCCATCTCTAATATATCTAATTTTCTCTCCAAATCCCTTCCTATTTAAAAAATCATTAAATTAAATGCTCAATCCCTTAAAATCCTCAACAACCCCTAAATCTCTCAACATCCCTAAAGGATAGGTTTTTATCCCTAAAATCCTTCAATTCAGTAAATTTCCTCATATCCTTTTATTAATAAAAGGATATTTACATAAATCCTCACCTCCTCCTATTTAATTCAAATTAATTAATAAAATATTAAAAATCATCACACCCCATATTTACAAATTAACATTATCACACCCCATATTTACAGATGGAGAAAAAGGTCTTGATGCTCCTGCATCATTATGTCTCCCTAGTTGGGAGGGAGTGATGGTGGACATCGTATTATCCATGTGTCATGCACTATGGCTAGTACTAATAGTTGTAAGCCTAATGAAGACATTGGTAGGGAGAATGGAGGATTGGATAAGAATCTAGGACAAATACTCCTTGAGGATTGGGAATCCAAGATAGGATTAGTCCCTATGACCGATACTCTTTGAGGATAGGGCACGGTATCCAAGATAAGAGTAGTCTTGAGGAGTATCTATATTATTTGAGGATTGGGAATCAAAGATAAGAATAGTCCTATAAGGACATACCTGGTGAACATCTAGAAGGGGTATTTTCCTTGAGAGGTGGTGGAGGTGGTGTCCAAATGTATGCCTCCTAGCATTGTGCTCTAATCTAGCAGAGAGTTGGAGCTTGTCAATCAAGGCCTTGTTATTTTGTAATTAAAAATGTTGGTTATGTTGATGATGCTTAATGATGCTTATCAATTTGAACTCTTCTTATGAGAATATTTCAATTTGAGAGTATCCTTGTACCCTAGTGTGTAATTATGAATACCTCCCTAGTTAAGAGGGAGTGTTGAAAAGTGTAACTAGGTTTAGTATTCATAATTATCATTGTACTTGTATCAATATGTATTTCATGTAAAGCAAAAAGAAGAAAAAGAAGAAATTTATTATTATTATTTCATTAGTTAAGCATGTTCTTCATGTTTCTAGGGTATATTGAGTCAATAAGAAAAATTTTCATGAGTCAGAATCCCATTTGGACTATTTGTAAGAAAAATAAATTTTTTAATTTTTGAGTAAGAAAATGCATATTCTTTTCATGTTTACTTTAATCATGCATGTTTGTTGTTCATTTTGGGGTTGACTAGATATCTAGTGTATTGTTTGTCATAAGCCTTAGGAAGGCTTCTGAGTGAAAAGTAGTTTATTACTGTAGAGTAAATTCCATGTAAACAACCCCCATGAAGCTTGAGGGAAAGGGAAATTATTTGAGTTCTTAATATTTCTGGAGCCCATAGTTTTTCTTTTGTATATGTTATATGAAAAATTCTCTTCTATGGGCAACGTGAACTCCCTAGATATAGTGGCATGATATAGAAATAATAGGGGCAAAAATATATTTGTTTTCCTTAGAGAAATTAGAATACGAAAGAAATACCTACCTGGAATCTATAGCAAGACATCATCTTATCCTTGCTTGTAAGATCCAACTCTATCTCCAAGTGCTATAAATGGAACCTGCAAAATGACTAAAATAAGCAAGAGAACTACAATATCCACATAGCATAAATTAATTTGTCTAATCAATGAGTCAAAAGGCATTGAAATACATAAGCATCAACATGACACAACTATAGGAAAACATAGTTCTTTTTGTATTAATAAATGAAGGAAAGAGTTACAACCATTTATAGATGCTTGACTTTGTAGATGTCTCCCCAATTGTCTTGACCTTTCTTTCCATAAAGAAAACCTTCAACCTCAACCCTAATGCATTAATGGATGATGATTCCTTAAGCTCAAAGTAGAAGCATGAGGGCACTAGTAATCTCCAAGCCAACCTAGACTCTATCGGAGGCAGTGAATTTATAAGGTAAATATGATAGTTTTTGTTTTACCAATATAGGACTTATATCCACTTATGAAGGAGGATAAGGTCTAGGGATAGTAGATAAGACCTATATAGTAGGAATTCAAGATCTCTATCAATGGAAAATGGTTAAAACCACCTTAGAAGCTTTTGGAAGGAGAAGATTCAAAAATAATTTTTATTTTATTTTTCCGAAATTATAGAACCATCACGCTTGCAAAGAAGAGCAACCTACGCTGGTTAGTGTAGGTGCTCAGTTATGCAACTTGCAACCATTGCAGGTGGACTGAAGTACAGGGTGCGTTGGGGCCAAAAACATAGTTTTTGAGCTGATTGACCCAGAAAATCAAACTTTTTGGAGAGGTAATGCTTAAGGCTTTGCAAAGGGATGATTGCAAGGTGTCAAGAATATTGATGGATCTGGTTTCCAAGCCATTTGAGTAGATGTGAAAAAAAGACTTGTAAAATATTCCCCCTAAAGTACAAATTCAGAAGCGATGGCTAAGGACTGAATTTATTTACTTTGTGACAAGTATGGATCAAGAAAATGTTGGTTGAGATCATCATCTGTTACAATACATAATCATCATGTTATTACTGTTGAGGTAGGCATACCCATACTTAGTCTATAAGCCAATATTACATGTACAATGATCAAAAGTCTCACCCAATGATGACAAACGGTGGACCAATGTTTAGATGACCTTTAGAATGATCATAACCATCATACTTTTTGATCACGTATGAATCCTGAAATCACATCCTAGATGGATGAAACTAGATCTAGGGTCTTCTACCTCGTCACCCAATAATATGAATCTAATGATGTGAATAAATGATTTGGAGTTGAACATGGTAGACACCATCTTATTACCGACCAATGGTGTAAGTTGTTAACAAACGTGATCGGAACCACCAATAATGATAATGGCTCTCAAGGTACTACAATACAATCTATGTGATGTGAATGAATGAGCTAAAGTTGAACACCACACATAATCTTTTGGTTGAAGGCCAATGATGAGAACATGCCGCCGAAAGCGAGGAAGATTTCCATTGAGGTATGCAATTTCCAAGGCACTAAAGGGAGTTTCTAAGTTAACTTCCTGGATAATGTGTTGATGTCGATAAGAAGTGACCCATCGGAGGAGGGCCTTGATGTATCCCCAATTAATGACACGAAACTGAAATCAAGATTTGATACATGATGCAATGATGTAAAGTTGGCTCAGGAGAGGAAGACATGAAGTCAAGCTTCAGATTTTGTAGCAGATATCAACTGAGGGTGGACTTTCTCTTGAACATATAGACAACACTGAATGGAGTTCACAACAATGACTCAAAGACCCATGATGAAAGTGTAATCAATAAAGAGGCAAGTGGATTTTCCAACCCAAAGCAATCATGAAGATGAAGTGAAAGATTTTCATGTTCAAGAGTGACTCACCACAATTAATAGGTAAAATGCCATGTTTTCCCAATTTCCCAACCATTTCTGGCCAATACCTCTTTATTGACAAGCTTGAGGAGGATAACATATGGTTGATCTATAAGTTCATCCTTCGCATGAATCCGTCTGAGTATTTTTAATGAACCTTGAGAATGAGTGGTTTAGTCTTGTCATGCTTAACGAGTCCATCATTGTTTAATAATTTTACGAGTCAAACGAAGGTGTAACTCGATTCCTTTTTCATGTTTAGAGAGTTTGAAAAAGAGGTGAAATGGAAAACTCCAACGGTTCCTTCTCATAAATTTAGTCTCATGAGTCCAAAAAGGCATAAAATGATACTCAAGAGAACCTTTTAGTCATGTTCGACTAAAGTATTCATTTTTGGTAAATAGCCTATCTAGTTCAGAAAAGGGTTAAACTTATACTAGGTAGACGTATTTTTATTTACTTTAACGAGTTCGAAAAGACAAGTGATCAAAAATCTTTTCATGTTTATGGAGTCTAAAAAGAGCGTTGAAGGAAACTACTCTTGGAGGAACAAGTGGTATAAATGGTAGAAACTAGTTCCAATCATGATGGAACTGCTCAAAACATGTAGAGGTCAAGGGGCATGCTAACAAGACCACTCATAATAATGGTTCCTCAAGAAAGGGTTAAAAAACCAAGTGAAACTGTATGATTGACCAAATAAATGGTGACGATGGAAATAGGAAACCAAGGCTCATCTGACAAAAATAAGGTGATAAAAATGGAAATCATGCTTGAGAGTGGTTTCATTTGTACACAGCTTGAAACAAAGAAAAACTATGATTGAGTTAAGTTTCCATGCCCCCAACATAATAACGTGATTCTAGGTACATGCCTCATAAGCTTCATTTCATTACCTAAGTAGACTATTGATTCCTAATAGGAGGATGGAATGAAGGTTTAGTTACGAGATCAAGTGAAAGACTCGACTCAACATTTATGAGATCTAATCAAAGACTCAAATTGGAGGGAGATTTGTTTCATTTTTTAATGAGCTTGACACAACAAAATAACTATGCCCAAGGAATCTTATTCCATTTTTTAACAAGCTTGACACAAGAGAAGGAACTCTGCTCATGGAACCTTGTTTCATTTTTTAACGAGCTTGACACAAGAAAAGGAACCATGCTCATGAGTTATTTCTTGATCATGGCTCTCAGGAGGCCATGGCTTCAAAGAGGTTCTGATAAGATGGGATAAAAATTCTCTGGTCTACGAAACCAAATATTTTGGGTTCGATCCCCAGTGGAGTCACCAAGTTGTTATATGTAAAAATTTCTTATGCGTATACAAGTGAACTTCGTAGATCTAGTGGCCTGATCTAGAAACAACAGGGGCAAAAAGATCTATGTTTTCCTTAGATAAATTAGAATATGGAAGAAAGACCTACCTAAAATCTATAGTAAGCTCTACTCTTCTCCTTGCTTGTAAGCTCCAAGTTCTATAATGGGAACCTGCAAAATGACTAAAATAAGAAAGAGAACTATAATATCCAGATAACATAAACTAATGTCTATAATCAATGAGTCAAAATGCATTTAAATACATAAGCATCAACATGACACAAGTATAGGAAAACATAGTGCTTTTTGTATTAATAAATAAAGGAGAGAGTTACAACCATTTATAAATGCTTGACTTTGTAGATGTCTCCCTAATTGTCTTGTCCTTCCTTGCCATAAAAAAAACCTTCAACCTCAACACTAATGCATCAATGGATGATGATTATTTAAGCTCAAAGTAGCAGCATGAGGGCACTAGTAATCTCCAAAATACAATCCAGACTCTATGGAGGGCAATGAATTTATGAGGGAAAATAGGGTAGTTTTGGTTTTACCAATCTAGGACATAGATCCACACACGAAAGAGGATAAACTCTAGGGATAAGATATAAGACCTCTAGAGTAGGAATTCAAGATCTCTATCAATGGTAAATGGTTAAAACCACCTTAGAAGCTTCTAGAAGGAGAAAATTCAATTTTTTTTATTTTTTTTATTTTTCTTGAAATTCTAGAACCGTCACACCTGAAAAGAAGGAAACCTGCGTTGGTCAACGTAGGTGCTTAATTATGCAACTTGAAATCATTGCAAGTGGATTGAAGTGCAGGGTGCGTTGGGGTAAAAAACATAGTTGTTGAGTTGATTGACATAGAAACTCATACTTTTTGGAGAGGTAATGATTAAGGATTTTCAAAAGGATGATTGCAAGGTGTCAAGGATATTGATTGATTCAGTTTCCACACCATTTGAGCAAATGTGACAAAATGAGTTGTATTATTATCCATTTTGAAGGATAGGAGGAAGGGATGCAAAAGAATGACCTTAGACATAGGGGGAGTGAGAACAACACTAGGATCATCCTAGTTAAGCTTCAATCATACATATCTTACCCCCTTATAGACAAAGTTATTGGCCTGATGAGAATGCATTTTTTTCAAACTATTTTAAAAAACATTTGAATGATTTAAAGGGAAAAAACTCTTACATATGGCTTCCTCTTCTTTGATAGATGTTGTGCCTTTTGCTGGTTTTTTATTTTGACTCCTAGCTTCATCGCTCATCTAAGGAGTTGGAGCTTGGTACTTCTTATCAATTTTCTTAGCCAACGAAGAGCTTGTAGTTTCATCCCACTTCATGTATGTTTGCAAATTGCTTTTATTACTGAGCCAAGATAGGCTTGGGGACTTGGAATTCATAACACCAAAAAGGGATACACAAATATTTAGTTGGTTGAAACTAGGCACACTTATCATACACCAGTTCAATTTCATCCAAAATCCTTTGCTTGGTCTTGATTTACACCTACGCCCAAGCCTAACACCTATCATATTTTAGTCTCTAATCCTTCTCCAACATGTTAAAACACTCGATTTAGTTTCATATGTACTTGAGAAAATTTTCATGCCAAAATATCAAGGGAAGACTTGGAAATATAGCGTATACCACCATTTTTAAGATAGGACATCTTCTAGGGTCAAATAAAATCCCCCCCCGGTCCGCCCTTTCAAGGAGAGACTAGAGAGGCTCCAACTCCATCACTTACCCAAATATTTTATAAATATTCCTCCAAATTGAAGAAAAAGCACAACCAAACTCTTACCAATATGTCGAAATATGATTGATATCCTAGAACCGAGATCCAATCTGAATCCAACTAGCACTTCAAGGCTTCCAACCACACTATTTTTCCATGGAACCCCCCCGACCTTTTTAACCAATATCTTTGGCATGTTATCCATGGAGACATCTTTCAACCACCATCTTTACCTTGTCTCTCTGAGGCCACACACACTAGGTTTTTTTTTCTTCCACTAAGCAAATACTGAAATGTACTTACCTACACTTGAGATCTATAAATGGATGCACTAGGGTTTAGATGCAAGATAACATTTGTAATGACTTTAGTTTAGAGGGTTATAGGAGTTGTTAATACCACAAGAGAGTCAAAAACAACTTCATTCGATTGAATGGGAGATAGAAAGGCATGAAGGGCCTTTGAACCAATAGCTAGCCGAAGGCCTCCAGGCCCTCCACATATCCAAGGAGTCATATCTAGAAGGGCCATATACATGCTTTTTTGACTGGCCTATAGGCCAATAAAATCCTCATTCATCTGAAAGATTTAATCTGTCCCAGCTAAAATCAACAACCTCCTCGTCCATGTTACTTCAATATTTATATTAATTAATTTATATTTTTATTATAAATGTTTTGAAATACATGATAGTTTAAAAGAGTTTTCCTTTATATAAAAAAAAAATGGCGTGGAAATAAAAATTATGATGTGCAAATCATTAAACATTAGATGCAATTTTCAATTTTAAATATGTTTTCTAAAGTGTTTTTCTTTTGTGAAATAAATATTTGTATTACCTTCCAAATGAGATATTACATGATAATATTGAACATTTTAAATAGGTCGGTCAATAGGGAATATCCATAAATGTATTCTTTTTAGGGATGAATAAGACACAATATCACCTGAAAATTCAAAATTCAAAACACACATGTTGAATATCAAGCCTTCAAGGCCTTGAGGAAAAGAAAAGAAAGCAAAAAACTAATAAACTAAAACCATAACAAGAGGAAATTAGCTAGGAGGAGGGATCCAAATCTACGGCTGCAACTGGAATAGGTTCCTTGTTGCTACCTAGTGAGGAACCAATAGTAGGAGGGATGCCTATGTTCTTTTTTATGTGCTCTAGTCAATGATCTAGATCTGCTATGTGCTGATGTGGGTGTTCTATAGAGAGGAGTAGGTCCTCTCGATTTTCATTACTGTCAATACTTTTCCCAAAAAATACTTCATGTTCCAATAGAGGTCCATTATGTACATGTATTGATTGTATCATTTGCATGTATGATCTGCATCGAGAACCCAATCGACCATGTTTGCCAAAACCTTCATATCTAATAGAAGGTGCCATTGATTAGCGATTTCCCTCTCATATTGTGAGAGTTTTGTTTGAATTGGAAGGAGGGTAAGTTCCTCAAATTATACTGCTAAACCTCAGCTTTGAGCTGAGTCTCTATGTGTCCTTGATTTCAACATTCTCGATAATATGTTTCCCCCCGACAAACATGAGCTCGCTAATAGGGAATTCTGGCTACACGAGGAGAGAAATTGTTCTAGAAGGTGAGGAGAGAAGTGTCAGAGATGAGACAAGGGTGAGAGGAGGGCGACGTGTCCATTGAAGGGAAGTCCCATAATGAGAACCAATACAGAAGGGAAAGCTCAAGAGAGGGCTTGATAGGACGTGAAATTTCAAGGATTGGAGGAGAACGGAAAGAAGTGACCCCAAAAACCTGTTTGGTTTGAGAACTTGAAAAATCGACAATGATGGATAATAGGGAAAACATACATAAAAGAGGTAAAGCCCAAAAACTTGACTATATGGAGAATCAAAATTGAAACAAGGAAAAGGTGAATAAAATGAATTAAATTAAGAGAGAGGAAGGTCATCTTGTGAAGTGAAATGACCATCCCACATATTAGAAAGCTATCCACTTCACTGGAGCCCAAATGCTGAAGACTTCTCGACCTAGAGGTGAAGCTCAACTACTAACTCATGATGTGGCTTTGTGCAATGAATAAAAAATCCCAGAGCAAAGGATTAGGGCTTATCAGTGAGCTTTGGGTATATGTTCTATTCTTTGAGGACCTAAAGATGGTTGGGTGGACTTGAGGATGGGGGACAAACCCAAGGATGGTGTGCGAACCCACCCATGGTTTTGTGCATGGTTTTGGGCATGATGGTTTTTCCCATGGTATTTTCTAGATCCAGTTATGGAACTACAAATATGTTTTAATCCAGGGTTAATGGATTGGGGGTTTATGAATGCTTTGGCATGTATATAATGTACTGTAAAATTGAAAGGAATATAATGAAAAACCAATCTAGTTTTCTCATTTTTGGGTTCCAGGAGAAAATATATGTGTATATTTTATGTTCTCACCATTGAATACTTTATATTTTTAAGAATTAGTTTGCAGGTAATTTCTATACAGGGTTGAAACCTTCAGTGAGCTAGCTTTTACCACTAAGCATTCCACCAAGAGTGATGAGGAAAAAAAAATTTGATAATGACAAAGTAGTTGCAAATTTTTCATTGTTTGGAACATGGGACTGGGTAGATTTTATTATGGTGTCGATGTTCCATCTCCTCAGCAAGAAATTCTTTGTAATTCCCAGAGTCCTCAATTTAACCAAGAATTGCATAATGTCTAGTTAGATGCCTTGTTGCAAAAAATTACCATCGAATTTGATGTGAGTGGTGCCCATCAACCTGGCAATTAATGCTCTCATGACCAAACACATGAGGTAACCTAACAATATGAGTAGGTGAGAGGATCTATTTCTAGGGTGAGAAGACCCATAGAGGACTGAAATTGCAGGGGAGGTGTACCATGTACTAGGCATTGGACAGTGGTGTGGGGACATCCCCCATGCCTCATTTCAAATTGATAAGAAAACCATTAAGGTGGTATATTTCCATGTCCTCGGGTCATGTGGCTAGGTGGGACGACAACATCCCACCACCCACCTTCTCATGTGTGAAATACCCCATCTAGGGAAAGAAATTTTTTAAAATTCACTTTTAATGTGGTTTTTTTAGTTTATTTACCATAAATATATATATTTTATAATACAAATGTATTTATATTTGAAAAAATTAAATTAATAAAAATATGTTATTCATAAATATTCATATACATACAAATTACACACAATTATATATTCCAAGGAAAGAATCCACCTCCGTCTCGGCCTCAGGGCTAGAGTGAAGTTACTAAAACCAGACTAGCCCACAAGTGTACTCACTTATGAGTTCACAAGGTTCAAAGCCAATACAACAATATTCATAGGCACATAGCCATTACAACATCATGCCACCTGTAGGGATTTGAACCAAGGTGGGGAAGATAATAGCCATTCAACCCAACCACCAGAGATAACCCCAATTGACACACACACACACACACACACACACACACACACATATAAAGTGTGACTTTTTTAGTTATTATGCAAAGTATGTTATCAAATTTTAACATTACTAAGAGATGTTTGGTTTGTTGAAGTTGTCCATGACATGTATTTATATTCACAAAAGGAAACAAAAGAAGAAGAATACCACAACATGTATATGGCCTCCTTTGTATAACACATTAGATTCACATAAGAATCACTCTACAACGTATCATTGTAATTGAAAATTAGTAGGAGAGAGAGAGAGAGAGAGAGAGAGAGAGAGAGAGAGAGAGAAATTAGTAGCGATATACACTCTTTGTTTGGAATTTGGCTAGAGAGAGAGAGAGTGCTCTAGAATAGAGTAACTATGTTTCACTATTAATTTAGTATATATTGTGGGCTGGCCAGGTACCAACAACCTCTCTCTTGCCTTTGGGCTAAGAGGGAGGCCTATTTCTTTCCTTGGGCGGTCCCAGATCCGCATATTTATTTTTTCAATTGAGTTTAGCCTGGGTGTTTGGGTGGAATTGTTATGATCCTCCTCACCTAGGTTTAAGTATCATAAGCTAACATGTTTAAGCTCTAGAATAGAGTAACTATGTTGCGCTCTTAAGTGATTATAGACAATAGGTTGGCCAAGTACTATCAACCTTTCTCTTACCTTAGGGGTGAGAGAGAGATTGATTTCTTTCCTTGGGTGGTCCCCAATGCAAAAAAAAAAATCCTCCAAAAATATCTGTATATATCAATGTAGTTGGTTAGTTCAATCGACGTGAAATGATCATTTTCAAGACAAAGGTTTGATAATTCATGGGTATAGATGTAGTAGTCTCTTTGGGTTAAGAACATTGTTATACTTTGATGACATTTATTATGAAATGTGAGGAAGCAACTAAAGAGTTTCGCTAAGGAAATTTTCCATGGAAATAAATTTAGATAGTGGATAAATCCCAAGTTTGAGCTCAATTAATTGAGCCATCCACCCAAGGAATATTGTAAACAAGGGGGTCATAGATCACATGTTAAAATACGTCAAGTCCCTCTAGGTTACTATTTGTTATTATGACTAGCAATTGATTCATCCTCCATCTAGGTATTCCAAGGAAGAGTGGGAATCCCATAAGACAAATTTCCTTGAGAGAATATTTTAATAAATACATGTCTATATGTAAATTGGATTATGGGATCATTTCCCGTCATTAGTCTATTTTTTTGTTTTAATTATTGGCTCTCCTTCTTGGTTTTTTATTGCTACCAGAGTTCTTAAGCAAGGATGTTCTCTATATCCTTTCCTCTTCCTCTTCATGGCAAAGGGATTAAATATGATAATCAAATATGCAAGAAGGAAAGAATAAATGAAGGGGATTAAAATTACAAACTCTATCTATATATCATATCTACTTTTTGTAGGTGACATCATGATTTTTTCACATCATTTAGTGAAGGAGTTGGAAAAAATCAAAGCATTGTTAAATGTCTACTATAATGATAAATAAATGGAGATAAATATGAACAAATACTCTCTATTGTTCAATAAACTAGTAGAAGGCATCAAGGCACAAGCCAATATCATCTTTCTTATGAGTTTTTGTGAATTTAACCAAGGGATAAAATACCTATGCATCATCTTAAAACTAAATTACTGTCAATTTGATGACTGATTATTGATATATAACAAAATCAAAGCTAGAATTTCTATTTGGTGTAATAGATGGTTGTCACATGGAGGAAGATTAGTTATAGTTAAGGAAGTATTGGAGAGCATTTTTGTGTGTTGGTTGTTTCTAACATAGGTTCCTAAGGGCATATAAAATAAAATCATAAAGAACTGTTTCAATTTTTTTATGGATTGGAAAGAGGGCTAAGGAATGTATTCCCCATGTTAAGCCAATAACTTTGGCCACTGCAAAGCAATACATGAGCTGAAGTTTGAAAAATTCTACATATATTTAGTTTAACAATTGTAAATGAAAAAGTATTTGCAGATTGATCTATAATGAATTCCTTTGGGGTAGAGTAATGAAAGCAAATGTAACATCCTATTTTTACTTCATCAACTAAATTGCATTATGACCTATTTAATATTTCTTTGCTTATTATTTGTGGAACCTAGTTAGAATAATGGAGCTACATTATATGGATATGTGGACCTACCTATATGTGGAAGTTATGTATAGTTTGATTTTTATGTTATTAATGATGGTTATTGTGTGATTTTATTTCATCATCATCAAATTTAAATGCAAGATTGTGGTATGTGGATATTGTTTTAAATTATATGTTAGAATGAGTTAATAGGTACCATGCGCCTAATAAATAAACTAGCTTGTTTACATTGATCATCAGTGAGTAAGATGGTAATCACACATATATGGTTACATATTATGCATGATCTTATATTTTGGCACATTGATCTTATATTTTTGTAAATTAAATAGAAGTGACTCAGGTAATGTGGACATTAAAATAGAAAGGTTACAATATGAAAATTGATTTTTTTTAGTTAAATATTGGTTCGATACATTGCTACGATATGTTGGGAATTGTGGGTTTATAAGAAGTATAGTTTCTCAAACTAGTCCTTCAACAACGTAAGTATAAAAACTACTACAACAACATATTAATGTACTAATAACATGTTGACCCTAGTTCTATCAAGAGGGGTTGAGGTATTTCTTACCATTTATCCTATGAAACCTGAAGTCATGAAAGGGTTTTGTTAAGCCACTATCCCTTAGATGTGTGATGGATATTGACATTAAAAGATAAATGGAATGATGTGAAGCAATAGTATTTTTAGTTAGATATTGGTTCAATACATTGCTATGATATGTGTGAAAGTGAAGTTTTTATAGGAAACACAATTCCCAAACTAGTCATTCAATTGCGTAGATCTAACGAATACAACAACAACTCAATAACGTACTAATAGGGTGTTGACCCTAGTTCTATTGAGAAGGGCAGAGGTATTTCCTACCATCTATCCTTTGAAATATGGAGTCATGGGAGGGTTGTGTTAAGCCACTCTCACTTAGACGTGTGATGGAGATTATTAGTTGTCTGCTTGGGAAGCTTGGTCAATATAGTTGACATATTTACTTATGGGTTCTATCTAAGGTTAAGGCAATGTAGTTGACACTCCAGCATATTCCAATGGAGGAAAGGATATCATATGGAAGATGGAAATAGGTTAGGGAGGAAAAGTTATTTGAAGTAGTTAAGAATGATGTTGAGAACTAAAAAATGCCATCTTAGTTCTTTTTTTTTAATGCTTGTTTAATTCATTATGTTAATATTGTTGTAATATTCTGCTCATCCAACATGGATCCCTCGTAAATTAATAAAAAAAATGGTGTAGGTAACTCAACAAATAAGAAAAGGTGCAATGCATCAGGGAGGTTTTCTTAAACTCGGGGCTTCTTTTTAATTGATGTTTTCACATAAGGAGGGATTACAATTTCAGAAACAACCATATGGTAGGGATAAATCAAACACTAAATCACAAGACAACTAGAGGGAGGGACCACTATAATAAAGAGGAAAAAATATCACCATAGAAAAATTATTAAGAAATAATATCCATGAGAGAAAAGGTGGCTACATGATCGAGAGGAAGATGATAACTACCAGAGAGAGAATCAATATCAATTCATAAAATTTATTGGCCATTGTGAATTTAATCATCAAACCAATACAAAATCAACTAGTTAAGTGAGTTTTTGAATGAAAAATAGATTGGTTTCATTTTGCAATGAATTTTGGGGGTTTCTTCTTGCATGCAAAGTTCATACAATTTATGTAGCCATTCTCTTAGATCTTTGTAAATTGGTCCACTCTCTTTGATGATAGTAGTTTTTTTTTTTTCACAATCTAGTGTTAACTTTTTATTGGGATTTTTCTAATAAATATGAGAAATTTTCATGTAATGATCAATAATGAAGATGATGACAATCTAAAGGTCCAACAAGGCTGAAAGTTAAGCTCTTATACCATATGTAATGAACCAAACTTCAAGATTAAATAAAAAATTACATAGATAAATTTAAGACCATTAATTGATAAACATAAATAAAATTTCATTATTAATTACTTAATCCATATGAGCATTGGGTGGTGAAAAATCTACTTGTGAAATGAAGAAACCAAATTATAATATTATGGTTTCAAAATTGTTGCACTACATGATCTAGCTAATTGTAGCCAATGTGTGGGGGATGACTCTCCACTTAACCATAGGCTCAATTGCACCATATATTTTGTAGTTCATTGCCCCCAAGCCCTCAATAAACTACCATTGTCAATGAATAATCCTTTCTTTCCCAATATTTATGTAGGAAAAAGGATGCCTCACATCCCTCTCCTCATCCATTAAATAAAACTCCTTTATATAAAAATGGATTAAAAAACTCCATGCATATAGTTCAACTTTCATCGTGCATATTTATTTTGAGAATGTCTTTTGTATTAATCACTTTATTGTTTGTTGGTTGGCGTTTCAAACCATCTAATGTGGTTCATCTTCATGCATATTTGTTTTATCTTATGTTTTTCTTAGTTTAGGTTGTTCCATAAATTTAACTATACTTATTTTTTTACCCTTTTTTTAATAAAATAATTGTTTTTATTTATTTATTATGACCATTCACATTATTATTATTTATTTAATAATAATATGGGGCATTACAAGAGCTCTGAAAATCCTTGTGGTGGCTAGGGTTTCACCCTAGCCATTCAATCTTTGCTTTGTTTGCATGGATTTTCTACAGATACCTTTGTAGATCGTTTGATAGTGAATCCTTGTGACTTGGTGATTTTTTTTTTTTTTTTTTCTTTCTGTTAGTTTAGTTTCTCTTATGAGTTTTATCATAAACTTAATTCCAAAAGTGCTTTATCTCTTTTCCTCTGATTTTTGTAGGTACACTTCGAGGGTCAATGCTCCAAAATTCCTCTGTAGTTGTTCCTTGGTTTATCTGGCCGCCACCTCTTTGAGTTCAACCCTTTTAATTTCTAGGGTTTTTCATTCTCATACTTTTCTTAGGGAAACAAAATCTTCTGAGGAATAATTGTTATAATAGTCAAAATCTTTCTTTCCTTTATTTCTTAGTAGTCCATTTTTCATGGCTAGGGTTTTTACTATAACTCTAGACCTTCTACAACATTTTTTGACTTGGTAACTCTGTTCTGGTCATTTTTATTTTCTTTAAGGTTTTAAAATTCTGAACCCTGATGATGCAGGCAAGGCCTGCGAATAACCAGGATCTTTTTCCACTCGTGCATATAAAAGCATGCACCTCAAATCAACTTCAATTACACAACAATTTTCAATACTCCATGCAGAAGCTTAAAATTCCTCAATCAAATTTTTCCATTACACTCATTGTTGTGTTACCCCATCAATTGTTTGAACAAATTCCTTTATAACAATTTGGTCAAGACATCACTGTAATAAGTACCAAATCAATTCACATATGGCTATATTTAAAAATCAATAAAACCAGTGTACCCATGTAAGAAAATCTCAACCCGACCACATATGAATTCCACCCTTCAGAAAATCGGATTCCAATATAAACTTTGTTTCATAATACCATTACAAATATTTATTCTATCTGTAATTTCCACATGTCACAATTTGCTCAACTGCGCAAAGGATCAGCCCATTCATTTTATAAGCCTTCATACGCTATAAAGGTACCTACCTCAACAATGCCTCTGCAATTCATAGTTTGCCCAAAAGAATCTAAACTCAGCACATTTGTGGTTAAGATGGAGTGGAACATCGAGCTTCCACTCTGCGCTTGATCTTGTAATTTCTATGATTCGACCAGAACTTCATGAATTCTTCTGCTACCTCTGCTTCAAGTCTTTACTTCACACTTTCATCTCTTCTTAATTACATCAATTAAATTCTCTGTCAAACATGTTGTACAGCTCCAGATACTTTGAGGGATAACATTTCAGCAAATCGATTGCCCTTAACATTTCTTCATTGAATTTCACTAATGAGTATATAAACTTTTGCATAGACATCAATTTCTTCACATCTTGCTATAACAAAAATCGACTTTTGAGGTTACTGTTCATTAATTCAGAATAGACAGAGTCCAAATTTCTTCAGCGCTAATCGATCTCTTCAATTCATCCTGACATTTACAAACATAATTTATCCAACAAACTTATACGAATTCAAACCTGCCAATCGAAGTTCATTCGATTACATACGCCCCATTTCAACACTGTAGCAGATTTAATTGACTTGATTTCCATTGATCCTTACAATGCTTCTCATTCTAATTGGAACGCTCAGTGTTCATTCCTGCATTTTTAATTAACTTGCAGGTCAAATTTTACTAACGAGCCCTTGCTTCTGATCGATACTCTGTCCCATTCAAAATAGGCAGAATCTGAAGTGAATTCTGCATCCAACGCCCTTTGATTGCCCAACTTGCTTACACATTACATATACAAATCAACATTTAACCATATCGACCAAGCATTTCAAACAGCTAAAACGCTCCATCTCACAAATTGCCAAAACAATACTACAACTCTTAATGGTTTATAATTCATTTAACACATTTGCAACAGTGAAATTCATTCACTTTCGATGTCACTGAATTACACAAATTTTACTCAATAACTCATAATGCCATTAACTCTAGAAGTCAATCAATCAATGGTTTATATATAAATCTGAAACATGGTTTTCATATAAACAAAAAGAGATCACTTACAACCTTTTCTTTGGCCGGATATCCAACTTTCATGGCCCTTACAATTTGCTAGGCTTACAGCCTTGTTGTTCAAGCCTACTCTCAATCCCACACTTTCTCACTCTCTCCCCTTCTCCTCAATGCCTTTGAGGCTTGATAATTTATAAAATTTAGAATGATCTAATCTAAGTTCAATCCCTTCAACTTCTCAACAAAAATCCTAAAATCACTCAAATAAAAGTTCTAAAGCTCTACATGCAATGCATACATATGACAAAAAGCCTCTTGAGGCTTTATTCCATCTTTCCCTGTTTTAAAATAGAAAAGCTTCCTTATCACTTAATGATCCACATCCATTACTTTTATGCCTAAAATCTCTCCCTAGTTCCTATGTTCTCATTTATTTATTTTGAGAATATCTAATTAAATTACACTTAAAAGCCTAAATATTAAACTGACTTGGAACTTGGGAAACTAATTCCAAAAATGCATGATCCCCTATGTCTACTATTTAAAATGACTTCCCTTGGGCTGAATGCTCCTGCATTAGACTCCCAAGGTAGAAAATATTCATGATCTCCTGATCATGTGTCCGGATCTATGTATGCCTGGATCCCATATCTTGTGCTGTAACTTTCCACTTGCCACTGCTTCTTTCTGATGTTCTTCTTCAGGTTTCCACACTTTATGCTGCATCGCTCCACTGACTAGGCTTTCACAATCTTCTGTTGTCTTTCTTTTACTGCTTTCCTTTTGTTTTATCGCTGCTGGCCTCTTCCAGGATACTTTCACCATCATCCGCCTCATCAGTTCAGTTTCTTTGTCTAACAGATTTTCCCCAGCATCTTCAATAATACCTGTACTCACAAAACAATTGTTAGAATAAAAAATATAAGGCTTCAGTGCCCCCATAGATATTGTTGCTGTCAGTGTTGTCTCAGCTGCCACCATAAATGTCACCCCACATGTTGCTCTAGCTATCACTATGGATGTTACGGCCTTCCAAACTTCCTATCCCTCTGCAACATGCTTTTGCTCATCATCTGCAATTTCATCAACATGCTGCAAATTAACTCCAGCATAATCTCCATCTTCTCTTTCGACCATCTTCAGTAATTGTCCATTATCATCTTGATTGATTTTGGCAATCCAATCAAGTTTTCCAAATACTGTAGCTTCATCTTGTACTATTGTAGCAGCTCCAAAGTTTTCTTCAGGACTCAGCAAATCTTCACTCGCTTTCTCCTCAGCTTTCCCTGGCAACACTTCAGTATGTTGCTCTAAGTTCCTTCCCGACTCCTTTGTCAACACATCAATATGTTGATTTGCATTCATCATGAGACTACCAGCTAGTCTCGCCTTCTTTCCATCTGTCTCCAAGATATCGTTCTGCTCTCGTTCACTGTATTGAACTCTTTCTTCTGCAATCTCCCTGTCGTACTCTGGATTCTCCAACAAGTATTCCAACAATGCAATTTCTCTGTAGCATTACTGAAGCATATCATCATCACCTGCATTCATACATAAACTTTCAATTTGCACAAAATGTTCAACAATATCAGCTATTACTTCCCTTATTTGTGCTTCAGACTGATTCTCTTCTTCAACATCCACAAGAACTTCCTCTTGTGCTGTAACAGTTTCACAAGATTGCACATCCTCCTCAGTAAAACCTGTAATCACATCACAATTATCAGCTACAAAAATACATGGTTGTACATTATCCAGCTGATTTGGATTTACCCAATAACTCAAGAAATCATCAATGATCTTCTCCTTTGTTTCACCAATGGAAACCTCCTCTGCACCTGCAAACACACACAACTCATCAGTTTTAAAACCACAAGACTTTTTAGTCTTGACTGCTTCCTCCAACATTTTCCTTTGAACATATATGCGTGTGGAATCTTCAAATTCCCTCTGTGGCTCAAGAACTCTAAGTCCCTTTTTCAACAAGGCAATCATAATTTGCCTCAACCTCCTCTGCAATTGTTTCCAAATCACTCTCTTTCCCTTCAGTGGAAAGATCCATTTTTTATTATGGTTTTCCTGCTCTTGCAGCCATTCTTCCAGTACCTGCAATTGTACCTTTATTACTGCAATATTTCTTTCTCGAACTTCTGCAGTCATCTCATCTCTGTGGCATTTCTCTGAACCTCTTCTCTGATCCTCCATGATCATCTTCTCCATGAGTTTCTCACTCATCATGAGTTGTACTAGCCTCTGCAACAACAATCTCTCTTGCTGCCACTTACCTCACCAAGCTCTCCTCACTCAGTCTTTTGGTAGTGTTTAGAAAGGGTGTTACACCAATTACTTAAAGGGAATTTCCATGGAATACTAATTACAATTGGAAAAAACAAATTCACATAAAGCATCCGTTGTCCAAAAAGCCTTAGTAAATGCGTTTCCCTTAATTGGTAATTGGCCAATATGGAAAATTGGGAATGGTAGTGATATTTTGATGTGGGAGGACCCATGGATAGGTGTGAAAGATAATTTTATATTATCAAATGCATTGATGGAAGCCTTACATGAACATGGGATTTTTTTACTTAAGATAGGAAAAAACATAGTTGGCAAAAAATGTTAGGTCACAAGACTGGGTGATAACAAATACTTTGAGATTTTAGGGTTAGTTGGAGATGGATTGGGGATAATATGTTAATCTTTTAACCCATAGTTCTATAAAATTAACAAAGGAGGAGGATAAAATTAAATGGTGGAAAAAAAGTTTGGTTTAAGGGAATAAAATATCATGTTAGGATATGCAATTGGAATAGAAGAGGATTTGGATAGATAAAGTTTGGTGGTAGAAATTTGTTTGGAAATTGGTTTGTATGTTTAAAACAAAAATCATATAAAGTTGGCTCTGGAAAATATATTTCTAACCTAGGACGATGTGGAAAAAAAATAAATTGGGCTGGGTTAGGTAAATGCATGCTTTGTAAATGTAGTGAAAAAATTATGGGTCATATGTTTGTGACTTGTCCCTTTTCCATAATTGTTTTGTATGAGGTCATACAAGTCAATGTTGGCAAGACAAAATGGCATAAGTTGATTCTAACGAGTTATCTTCTAGTTTGGATAGCTTATAAGATTATAGTAGTTTATAGGGTAGTACCCTGGTTGTTTGCTTATGGGGTTCGGTTGACAAGAAATTAGATAGTATTTTAGGACCCTAACATCTCCTTTTCATATGTAGCGCACAAGAGAAGACTAAAACAGAAGGCAACAAAGGCCTACTAAAGGAACATTTCCACATGTTTATTAATGCAAAGGGTATATCAAGAAAATCCATGGGGTTTCTTTAACAAAGTTTGTTTATAACACTCTCCTCCCACATTTACCTAAGTCAACCGACCTACCGGGGTAAACATGTTATGAAGAATTACTATGATATGATTCAACCTCCTAGATCACCTTAAGGAAGTGGAATCGACAAACCAAAACCTTGTTGACTTCCCTTAGGTGCTACAAGATCCCCAAGAGCTAAGCCACCCTTCCAAGTGCCCAAACCTCGAGTTAACCTGCTTTTTGACTGATCTAGACTCCCAGACGATGGCATAACATTGCCTGAACTCGACTATAACCCTCTAGTTGCGTGCATAAGCCTGCAAGGGAGCGATTGTTATCTTTTCACCCAGTTATGTGCCTACAACCGCGAGATCTGAGGCACTTTTTCAGGGCTAGTCTCCAGACTACTTCCTGTTGAAGAAAGTGTAACTAGGTTCAGTCTTCATAATGAAATGATCATTGTATTTGATGTAATAAGATAAAATAAATTATGTTTGTAATCTTGCTACATAGGTTTCATGAGCAATAAGTTTCATTAGATGAAAGACCTCTTCTTGATGTCTTTAGGATTTATTTTCTATGTCAAAGAATCATGTCACAAATCCATGTAAATGTGTACAAGTCTTCAACTAGTGTAGCAGCCCTCCAAGACCAAGATCAATGCCTCAAGATCAAGCATTAGAAGTCTGCAAGCAAAAACAACAAAGGAAGTTCATGTCGGCTCAAAATAAGAATTAAATACATAAATAAATGTTATGTCGGCTTGATAAAAGGACCTGTCGATTCATGGATGAACGTCGGCTTAATATAGTGCACAACCACTATAAATAGGTGGCTGAGGTATCCGCAAAATTAACAACACAGAACTCACAATTTCCTCTCTGATTTTTTGTGTGGGCCTAGAGGAAATATGCATCACAGAAACGGCTCACGTTTTAGGTCTCCGATGAAGGTATGTTATCATACTTCAGTCAGGTATCTAACTATACCTCGGCTATGGTTTTAGGTGCAGTCGTGACCTGATATCAGAGAACGCAACATCGTCACACGTTCTGGGCTAAATATCTCGGCATACTTGAATTTGATGACGCAATGTTCTCACACGAATAGATCTCGGATGGATGAAGAGGACTGTGTATCTATTGCAGCCTCGACATGTTATAAACAATGTTCAAGATTGCAAGAAGTAACAAGGGTTACATCTCGGCTCTGTATTAATATTCAGATCTGTCTAGACATATCACAATGATGAAATATGTGATACTCAACATACCTATGATCTGAAGGATAAACCTTCGGATGAATAAATCAGAGAAGGCTAATGATGATCTCAGAATATCTATGAGAAACGTCTCGCCATACTTGTAAGTGCTATCATCAACTGGATAGAGTTGAAGGGTTTTAAGTCCTGTAACAAGGATATCGGCATACACTTATATTTGTTTCTATTAAATCACATACCTCAAGGGAAATTATAGTACTGATGTATGCCATAAACCTAATCTCTATCATTGTAATGAGCAATATCATTGTAATGAGCAATATCATAGGTATACGAAGGAACAATCTTAGCATCAAGAGAAATGTTGGAGTATGTTAATGAAGATCTGATAAATAACAATCATAGTGAAGACCTCAGTGATTTAATGAATAAGCCAAGTCTCTGCAGTGCACTAGAAAGATATCTTCAATGATGCAACAGTTCGAGCTAAAGGATTGATGTCTTGATCTTGGAGAGGTAGGATGTGTCAAGGGTCATGGTATGGCCTTGGTATTCATCAATGGAATCTCTATAAGAAGAATTTACGCATGGGTTTTCCTCTCCAAGAGGGAGAGGTTTTGGCCTTGGTAGAAAGCCAATCACTTGTGTTCTTGTCTCTTTTGTTTGATAGCAATTTGGTGAAGCTAACTCACATATGTTAATAATGAAGTAATATCAAGCCAAGAAAAAAAAATGCATCAACACTTCACAAATTGTTATAATGTATAAGAAGAATCAACCTAACTGTGTTTGCCCTAGATTCTTCAACATGGTATCAGAGTGAGGTTGAGCAGTCAAAGAAAGGGGCAGAGAAGAGACATTTAGAAGTCAAGTTTTCTACAAGCCCTCAAATTAATTGAAGGGACTAGGATCTACAAGGCCTAGATTTAAGAGGCAACCTCCAACCACAGTCTACAATAGCAAGGGTTTTGAACGATAACAGTCAAAGATGAAGCAGTCAGATCTTAAGATTCATGACAAGCTCTTTGATGACTCCCACAATTTTGATCTAGGTCATGCCATAGTGAGTTCAATCATTTCACAAAATAACAAAATCAAATCAGCTACAATATGATTTGGATAGACAATACTTAATGAAGAATGAAGGTGTTTGTTCATAACACTATTTGATGGGTCTCTATATCATGTCAAGCAATCAAAAGATAATGCTACCTATATTCCTTATGTGGCCCAAATACATAATCAAGATAACTCGAAGGAAAAGGAGGCAATTTTCATGTCTACTCCAACTTCTACCAACTTGATCAAGGTGAAGATTTCATCTTCACAATCAAGTAAGTACCTTTTTTATTTTATAATCAAATTTGGTTTTATGACTTCATGATTGCAAGAAGACCTATATATTGATGGGTCATCAAGGGTCTTGCATGGAATAAGAAGGATTGTCATTATCCTTAGAGAAGTCAGTACATCAAGGTCTCCTTTGAAGTCATGAGAACTCTTAAGGTTCTATCAAGTAAGAAAAGAGACATAAGAAGGATACCTGAAATGCTAGAGGACATACTCTTTGAAATGCATTGCAGAAGGTGTCAAAGAATGAAGAAATATCTTCATGAGATCTCAATTGGGAGATCTGGGAAAATGATGAATAGATAATCATCATTGATACACAAGGTGACAATTTTCCATGAACAAGAAGGTCACCTCAATCAACAGTTTATGATCTCTATGCCAGATAGAGAAAGGTAAGTTGAAAGGACCCAACTATGTGCAAAGGAATGGTTAACAAAAAAGAACAACACTATGAAAAGATTATGAAAAAGGGTTAATATCATGTGAAGGATAGAAGAAGCTATAGGAAAGAGGGAGTAATAGATTCCTAGTATAAATGAAATGGCATCCCTCTCAAATGGGTCCTATCAGAAGTCCTTGCAGATATGACCACGGTAAGAAGATGCATTGTGGCATCATGGAATCAAGATCTCGTATAGGAAGAACATAGCACTTGGGAAACTCTTTAGACATTAAAGGAAAAGAAGAAGTCATCCAGGTCAAAGGGAACATTTTCTAGATGGGGATATACTAGATTCTGAAGAATATCTGATGGAAACCTTAGTGGAGAATGCCCTAGTTTGGGAAGGCAACAAGTACTTCATCAAGAATTCCAAATTATGGAAATCGTGAGATTAAGAACTCATGACATGATGAAGTAGATCAAGGGATTGAAGATCTGTTCAATGAAGAAATCTGTTGAAAGTAACCTGAAGGTAAAATGAGGTATGTATGCTTGTATTTGTATTTGTATTTGATATCGTAATGTCATGAAACATGGTTGTAGGTAAAATGGATCAAGCATGATCAATAGGGAAAGGATCTCCTCCTCTGAAAGGATGCAGAAAGACATAAGTCAAATTAGATGAAATCAACATAATACATCCTCATTATGTAGTATGAGGTAGTTGATGACCATTGAAGAACTATGAGAGTTCCTATAAATAAATGATATGAGAATGGAAGAGATCGTGAAGCATGCAACCATGACGAAGGCATTCAACATCCAGAGGATCAGGAAGACTTGACCAGGAACCCTCCCAGAATGATGTGAAGACTCTGATGGAAGTCTGAATATTAGGAACCTTGACAACATATATCATTAGGAGATGTGTCAACATGTGTGCGAGATGATTGATGCCTATAAGAAGATGTCACTGAAAGAAGGCCATCACCAAAAGGTAATATGTAATTTGTTTTTGGTGTCTAACCTCTTGGTACAATCTAGGTATGTGTGCAAGATCTAGGAAAGGAAAGTTGTGAAGGATGTCACAACTATGTACCTTGTGATCCATAGCAATCATTGTTGATGAAAAGTGAAGACAAATGAGCTAATAAAGGAAGCCCCAGATGTAAAGCCAAGGAGGATACTTTCCGAGAAAGAAGGAATGACATGATGGAGGAAAGTGATGGATGGCTGAATCCTACATGTGAAGAAATTGATGACATCGAGATTGTGGATCGTTAGTCAACTAGAAGACCATGTAAAGTACTGATGATAGAGTCCCTATGTAAGAGGGAGCTTTGGGTGGTTCCTATGAGTAAAGGAACTCGAGCAAGTTTCTGAGTAAAAAGAAACTTGGAACTCATCCTTGGTTAAGAGGGAGAGTGAGACACGACATTCTTGTCTTCAATTTAGAAGAAAGAATGGAGGATTGTGTAATCATCTAGCATCCGACACTCTTTGAGGATGTGGTAGGGCATCCAAGACAAGAGTGAGCAAGAGGACTGATATTCTTGAGGGTTGGGAACCCAAGATGAGAATAGTCCTAGCAGGGCATACTTGGAGAACACATGGGTGGGTATTATCCTAAGAGAGACAATGATGATGCGTGTCTTTCTTTTATTGGTCTCGCCAATATTGTGTGCTCTGATCTAAGTGAGAGATAGAGTTGTTAGTCAAGGCCTTGCTAAATGGAAACAACGTTGGTTGAAATGATGCTATAACAGATGGATTGCAAATTCGATTCTTCTTATGAGAAATTCTTCAGATTGAGAATGACCAAGTACCATTATGAATACCTCTCTAGTTAAGAGGGAGTGTTGAAGAAAGTGTAACTAGGTTTGGTCTTCATAATGACATGATCTTTGTATTTGATGTAATAAGAGAAAATAAATTATGTTTGTAATCTTGTTGCATGGGTTTCATGAGCAAGAAGTGTTATTAGGTGAAAGACTTCTTCTTGATGGCTTTAGTATTTATTTTCTATGTCAAAGAATCATGTCATGAGTCCATGTAAATGTGTACAAGTCTTCAACTAGTGTAGAAGCCCTCTAAGACCAATATTAATGGCTCAATATCAAGCATTAGAAGTCTGCAAGTGAAAACAACAATGGCAGTTCATGTCGGCTCAAAATAAGAATTAAATACATAAATAAATGTCATGTTGGCTTGATAAAAGGACCCGTCGATTCATGGATGAACTTCGGCTCAATATAGTGCACAACCACTATAAATAGGTGGCTGAGGTATCTGCAAAAGTGACAACACAAAACTCACAATTTCCTCTTTGAATTTTTCGTGTGGGCGTATAGGAAATCCGCACCACAGAAAAGGCTCACGTTTTAGGTCTCAGATGAAGGTATGTTATCATACTTTGGTCAGGTATGGAGCAAAGATCCGCATGAAGGTTTGACTGCATCTCGACTAGGGTTTTAGGTGCAGTCATGACCTAATTTCAGAGAATGTAGCATCGTCACACGTTCTGGGCTAAATATCTTGGCATACCTAAATTTGATGATGCAATGTTCTCACACGAATAGATCTTGGATGGACGAAGAGGACTGTGTATCTATTACAGCCTCAACATGTTAGAAACGATGATCAAGATTGCAAGAAGTAACAAGGGTTACATCTTGGCTCTGTATTAATATTCAAATCTGTCTAGACATATCACAATGATGAAATATGTGATACTCAACATACCTGTGATCCAAAGGGTAAACCTTTGGATGAATAAATCAGAGAAGGCTAATGATGATCTCAGAATATCTATGAGAAACATCTCGTCATACCTGTAAGTGTTGTCATCAACTAGATATAGCTAAAGGATTTTAAGTACTGTAACAAGGATCTTGGCATACACTTATATTTGTTTCTATTAAATCACATACCTCAAGGGAAATTACAGTACTAATGTATGTCATAAACCTAATCTCTATAATTGTAATGAGTAGTATCACTTGTATACGAAGGAACAACCTTAGCATCAAGAGAAATGCTGGAGTATGTTAATGAAGATATGATAAATAACAATCATAGTGAAGACCTTAGTGATGTAATGAATAATCCAAGTCTCTGCAGTGTGGCAAAAAGACGTCTTCAATGATGCAACAGTTCGAGCTAAAGGATTGATGTCTTGGTTTTGGAGAGGCAGGATGTGTCAAGGGTCATGGTATGGTCTTGGTATTCGTCAATGGAATCTCTATAAGAAGAATTTATGCATGGGTTTTCCTCTCCGAGAGGGAGAGGTTTTGGCCTTGGCAAAAATCCAATCACTTGTGTTCTTGTCTCTTTTGTTTTGATAGCATTTTGATGAAGCTAACTCAAATATATTAGTAATGAAGTAATATCAAGCTAAGAAAAAAAAATGCATCAACACTTCACAAATTGTTATCATGTATAAGAAGAATCAACCTAACTGTGGTTGCCCTAGATTCTTCAACACTTCCCAGAACTTAATGAAACTTTCAGAAATGATAAATGACACAGGGACAAATTCCATACAAACTTAAATAAGAAATTTACCTAAATAGAATTTCCGTCAAACACATCATGAACATGTAATATACAGGTCATAATTACATATCCGAACATAGGGATCTCATACTTATCTGAGAATCATCAATAATGTCTGATTCCCTCTCACAATAGCTGCATTATCATATATTAAGTCATACATCCATTAACCATTCATTTACTAATCAAAACATGATGAGAGCCATAACTAAAGTCTATCATAAAACCATGCTTATAACCAACATATAACTAGAATATTAACAATGATATAACAACCATCAAAGCCACATAATAACAAGTATAAATACTCATTCTGGAAATCCAACCAAGTCAGGGACTTCCACATGCCACCCGACCATAGATTGGGTTGAACTGAATCTTTCTTTTAGCCAATCACCCCGTGCCACATTCCAAGCATGAATGTGTGACTCACAACAAAAGAACCAAGGCTTCCTTAGGCTTTACCGTGTATCCCACCATTACTGGTCAAGGGATTCCTAGGCCTAAAACCCTCATCTATACAACTAGGCTTTACCATGTATCTTTCCATTACTGGTTAAGGGATTCCTAGGCCCAAACAAGAATCTGGTCAAGGGATTCCTAGGCCCAAACAAGAAACATACACTACTAGGCTTTATCATAATCCCGCCATTATTGGTCAAGGGATCACTAAGCCTAAACAATCATGGATGCCTCCAAATTTCTTCACCAATACCTTGAGGAATTTTCTTGTCTCCACCCTCAAGCTTTATTGTGTATCTCTCCATTACTAGTCAAGGGATTCCTAGGGCCTTGATAACTTTCCTGAGACCACCTTACCCAGTTCCAAAACCATCCAACATCTAGCTCAACCAAATGAAAGAACCCCATCACACCATCTAGAAATGGAAAAGCAAGGATGAAAACCACTGTCACACCTGGAAAAAACCATGCCAATGACAACAAGAGAACCAAATACACACATGCATATACCATGCATGCCAAAACTAACAAGAAAATCAAGCATACAACTCGATACTTGCAAGTAATCCCTCTGTAGCCACTTGATCCAACTCTTCCTTGGCTGATCTTTTCTTCCCTTGCTTTCTTGTCCTTCCTTTTCCTTCCTTTCTCCAATGCTAGTGTGCTCAGAGAATGCTCTAAGTGTGCAAGAGCATGCAAGAGAAAGAGAATAGAGAGAGAGCTCCAAAACTAAACGGACAAAAGGTTATGAACTTATTCTCATAAGCCTTTTTATCAATGAGGCCTCTATTTTCCTTCATTTTCTTCCTCACTTGCAACTTATGAGATTTCACCTTCCTTTTCTCCTAATTTCCTTTAGTTTATAAATAAAATCACAATTAATGCCTCTTTGCCTTTTCAAAGCCTTTGCCAATTTCCTTAGCCATAATAAATCAAATGAACATCCCTCTAGGATGATTTTCCAGACATTCAATTTGGAATACATGTCCCATGACCTTGGTCTTATTTTGCCTTTATTAACTTTATAACATGGATTTTTAACCAAGGTTATTATAGAATCCTCCCCCTTGGAGGAATGTCGTCCTCGGTGTTCAATGAAACCTATAACCAGCATAGACCACTAACAACCAAAACATACTACCCATGGAGATTTATAACTTAGCTCGATGCCATATTTACAATGAACAACCTGCTGAAAAGAAAAACCAACATGACAAACATAACAACTTGACACCCATACCACTTATTGGAGCTTTATAACATAGCTCGATGTGGTATTTACATCATACATATGCATATATAAACAACCAGAACACAAAACCAAAACATATAACAAAACACATCCTCTCAACCAGTGAATAAAGAAGGATAAATAGCTGGCATCTAATCAACCATATCCAATGTAGCTTCATCAGGCCCAAAGTGCTTCCACTACACTTTAACTTGCTTGATTGCTCGATTCTGTAGCATGAGCATATTTCGCTGCAAAATGCATTCAGGTTTCGACTAAAATTCTCCTTCTAGCTCCACCTGTAACAACGACCAATCAATCACATGATCAACATCCTTTACATATCTTTTAAGCAATGAAACACGAAAAACATCATGGAATTTCACTGTCAGAGGCAATACAAGTATGTAGGCCATTGGTCCAATCCTCTCAAGAATCTTGAAAGGCCCGTAATATCGATGTGCCAACTTCGCACATGACCCAATCCTCAAGGAGCTCTTTGTGGGCTTGATGTGAAAATAAACATGCTCCCCAACTTGAAACTCCTTAAATTCCCTATGTGTATATGCATAACTCTTCTACCTGTCTTGTTCTACCTTTAGATTCTTCTTGACAACATGCATTTCCTGTTCCATCTCTTCCAACATGTCCGGTCCAATCAACACCTTGTTCACTAGATCACTCTAACTGATGGGAGTATTACAACTCTGCCCATAAAGTGCCTCAAACAAACTCATCCTTAGTGACTCATGATACCCATTGTTGTAAGAAAAATTTACCAGTGGAAGATACTCTTCCCACTTCTGCCACTAATGCATAACATTCATTCTCAACATGTCCTCCAAAATCCTTTTGATCTTCTCTATCTATCCAAATGTTTGTAGTTGATAACTTGTGTTGAAGGCCAAATCTGTAACCAAACATGCAAATGAATCTTTCCAAAACATGGAAGTGAACTTAGCATCTTTGTTTGACACAGTCTTCTTCGGAACACCATGCAACCTCACTATCTCCCTGATGAAGACCTATGCTACATCACTAGCTAAATAAGTAGACTTAAGTGTTATGAAGTGAGCTACCTTTGTCAACCTGTCAACCACATCCATGATGGAATCATGTTGTCTAGATGTTCTCGTTAAAATTGTAATGTAATCCATGGAAATGACCTCCCATTTCCACTCTGGAATCGGAATCGACTGTAGTAAACCACTTGAATGCTTGCACTCTACCTTTACTTGTTGAAAACCCAAACATCTAGCCACAAACTCTACCACCTCTTTCTTCAGATTCGCCTAGTAGTAGAACTTCTTCACCATTTTCAACGTATTCTGATATACCGGGTGATCTGAATATGACTTAACATGAAATTCTCACAAGATAAGCTTCTTAAGCTCGTTGTTGTTTGGAACATAGATCTTGTCCCTAAATATTACCAAACCATTTGTTGTGGGATGATAATCCACATCCTGTTTACCTGTACCTTGCTGCTGTAACTTGTGCCTAAGCTCCCTGTACCTGTCATCTTGTTATCTTACCTGTAAAATCCGATCCTGTAAATTTGTCCCATATGAACTCATAGTTGTTATGTGATTTACCTGCACTCTTTTGCTAAGAGCATCTACAACCTTGTTCTACTTACCCTTAATATACTTGATCTCAAAGTCAAAATCATTAATTGTAGCCAACCACCTAGACTACCTGCCATTCAAATTAGGTTGGTCAAACACGTATCTCAACCCACTATGGTCACTCATCAAGAGGAATCGCCTACCAAGGAGATAATGCCTCCACATCTTCAAAGCATGGATGATCATTGCCACTTAAAGAGCATGTGTCACATAGTTCTACTTGTGCTCATTCAATTTCCTTGACTTATAGCATACTACTTATCCTTCCTGCATCAAGAATCCACCAAGTCCTCTCTTCCAAGCATATGTACACACCACAAACTCTTTATCCGAATATGCAATCTTTAGAACTTGATCATTTGTCAACAAATACTTCAATTGATCAAATCTAGCTGCACATTTTTTTGTCCATTCAAATTTATTTCCTTTCCTCTGCAATGTTGTAGTAGGATAGGTAATCCATGAGAAGTTACTGTTCAACCTCATGTAGTAACCTGCTAATCCCATGAATGATCTGACCTCATCCACATTCCTAGGAGATTCTCATTCCATGATAGCTCTTATCTTTTCCAGATCCACTGCTTTATCTTCCTTGGAAAAAACATTTCCCAAGTAATGTACCTATGTCTAAAAGAAACTACATTTACTAAGCTTTGCATACAATTGATGCTCTCTTAGCAATCTCAATACTGCAGCTAAGTGTTCGGCATGCTCTTCCTCATTCTTAGAATATATCAATATATCATCAATGAATGCAATAACAAACTTGTCTAGATAAGGACGTAACACACTATCCATCAAGCACGTAAAAGTAGTTGAAGCATTAGTCAGACCAAAAGGAAATACAACAAACTGATAATTCCTGGTATGGTACGGAAAGCAATCTTGTAAATGTCCTCTTCTTTGGTGCGTTCCTGATGATATCATTGTTAGCACAGGTTTTCAACTTTCTCTAAAAGGTCTAGAGGCTATATTATAGAGTCCATTATGAAAATTCATGGTTATGGAAAGGGATTATAATTTTTTTTGTGTAAATTGATATATAAGCCTAGGGACTGTCGAAATTATGTTGTAGATTTGCAATTGCTCATGAAGTTTTAATCAAAATCACATGATACAAGCCTACTCTACTGCTCTGCGGACATTAATTCACAATTTAGAGCAAAAAATTTCAGACATGCAATAAGAAATCACACACATGCAACACATATTTTTATTTGGGGTAAGAAATCTTCTAAAAACCCCAATGCCTCTTGCATTGATCAGATGAACAGTGATGTAATACAATTTCTTTTCTCAACTGATCTCACCTTGCAAGTGCATAACGTATCTCTCTGCTCACTGAAGGCCTCTGACCTAGACTTTGTCTTTCTGCCTCTGCTTTATCCCCTACTTCCTTGTGATATTCGTTGAGGAATATGACACCTATTAGATAGGAAATTCCGCTAATTCATTGTGCAATTCCCAAATATGGTCCACCTAACCTCATGCAACATCTGTACACTCAACTAGTTTACAACTACTTGTTAATTTCCTTGGAAATTCCACCACAACTGGGCAACTCAAATTCTTTGCATGAATGAGCTAATTATTAGTTGATTGATCAGTTAACTAGATGATCTTTGAGTTAGGCTGATGTCCCACTACTTAACTAACCACCAACTAGTTCTATTAATAGTTACAACTAGTTTAACTTATTACAACTGAAATTAACTCAACCCAGGCTCCTAAAATTTAGGAATCTCTACATGCAATTGAACTTAATTCCCTTAACTTGAATTAACTGAGATGAAATCCTATTTTTTAGGAATCAAGACAAGTAATTTGAACTTGAACTCATTACCTCGAATTATGTGTTCTTAACTGAGTGACAAGAGCCATGTCACCTCAATTAACTCCACCAAGTTGTCTGTTGATGTGGAATTTTGAATTTCCTCAATTTAATTCAAGAAAAATCAAAATTGAGACTTTCTTGCTACATTTCAACAGGGACATGCCAAATCAAGTCATTTCACCTGACTCTAAGCTTTCCCTAAGTTTTTTTGCAGTGAAATTAGCCTATCACAAGCCTACAGCTAGTGCTACGAAATATTTTCGTAGCACTCATCGAAAAAATAAAAAATTAGGTTTTCAAGCTTCCAAACCTATCATTTCAAATCCTTACGTGGTTTTTCCAAAATTAATGTCCCTTTTCATCTATATTTTGATAGCTAGTTTCATTTTGAAGTGCAGTTTAAAATCAAACCCTAAAATGCCTGGTTTACCCTAAAATAGTAATTTCCAGCAAATCCAAAAATTTGTTTACATTGCACAGGAAGGTTCCAAAGAGGTTTGCAGGGTATGACCAGGGAGATTTCAGGTTGTAGAGGCATTTGTAGCATCATAAAAATTTTAAATATGGGTCGATTAGGTCATGTGAAGTGTTTCGAGCCCGATGGAATGTACTTTGAAGTTTATCTAGAAATGTTGGCTTTGTTCCGAAATGTAGGCTGAGAATTAGTATGCTAGCGCTTCAATGGACACAACCTGAGTTGGTGTCATGACTTCACATACCCTTTTGATGGAAGTACAACATGAATTAGAACCCCACAGTTTCAAGCCATACAGGAATCCATTGTAGAGGCCACAAGTTTTCGTACCGAGGGTGAAAGGTGGTTTAAAAAGCAAAGATTACAAAATGTGGACTTGAACTTTTTCTTGAAGAAAGATTGTTAGAAGCAACACTGGAATGTACGACTTCTCCAGAACAAGATGAAGCCTAAATGGTCTAACTGTCTCAAGATTGTGCATCACTTCTTCACCTGTGAAGGAAGGTATTCTAATGCCTATTTGTATCACATGAGTTTTTTTTTATGTCATTTAGCAAGTTTTAGTAAAATGAATTTTCCCTATTTTCTTCATCAAAGTTTGTTGAAGATGTCTACCAAATCTAGAATCAGACTTGAGTTATAACCTCATGATATTTGTCATCACGACTTGATAAAAATACTATATGATCATGTGCTAAAAAAGTAGGTAGAACAATCCAGACAGAGAAAAATGAGACAACTTGCACCCAGAAGACCAAGGAGAGGCCAAACTAAAGTTTTGTCCAAACCCTAACTCAGGAAACAAATGGAGAGCCTAGCCATATCCCTATTGAAGAACATATTGAAAACCCTATAAAATAACTATAAGTTAGGGTATATGAGAGGAGAAAAAGAAGACAATAGAAGCAAATGCTAGAAGAAGAGGAGGCAAAACAAAAAACAACAAAAAAGGTGAAAAAGGGAAATAGAAAATGGAAACATGGGGTGAAGATGTAGAAATATAGACTAGGGTTTACTGCAGAAAGCCTCATACTCACCCTACAAACAAACTAAGACTTGGTTTGAAGGATAAAATCAAACCTAAGCTGAAGGATACATTGATTATTGATGAAGATGAAGAGACTATGCAAGTTTCAAAGAGCAAAAAGGCCGCCACATATAGGAAAACAGGGCATGTAAAAAAGGTTGGCAAAAACATCTAGAAAGATACCAGAAGGATGAAAAGAAGCAAAAACAAGTTAGACCTCATTTCTCAGGCTTCAAAAAACATGGAGGAATGATCAATTACCTCATTGGCAAATAAATACACAAAACCCTAATTTTGTTGAATAAACCCTAATTATACCTCAACATTTTGAGCTGCTCCATTTTAATCTTTTTGACAGTCAGTTACTTTCGATATGTTATGGTAATATGTCAAAGGTTTTTTGTGGCTAATGAAGTGCAAAGAATACAAGTCCACATAAGGAAAAAGAGCCTCAAAAGAAAGAAGTAGTTACACAGGGCAGTTGCATAGTTTCAGAAGGGTTTACAAGTTCATGTAACAATTTTTGCTACCAAGAGGGAATATGAGTTGTAGTTTCAGATATCAAGCCGACAAGGGAGTGAACAATTCTTGATCCTACAATATAGCTATGACTTGTCCTTATTCCAAAAGAATAACATGAGATACGTGTAGCAGTTTCACATGATACTTTGGCCAATGTTATGCGCCAAATAGAGATCTGAATAGTTAAAAGGATAGGATTTTGATTATGTTTTGTTAATTAAACTCTCAAAAATTGTAAATATTTGTAGTTATTGCTACCGAAATTTATGGATATTATATTATATGTATTTTCCCTATATTTTACATGAGAAAGGAGGAAAAAATGGTGGATTTTGATGAAAAGATAGTTTATTGATTGTGTATTTTGAAAGCGTTATTAATTTACAATTTGCCAATATTAGAAGATTTTGATTAGTGACAAAAAGATTCATGTGACGATATCTCTTAGTCTGTATTTTCTACATGTTTTTGTGTTTCACCCTCTATAATATCATTTGAATGTAATGCCTTATGATATTTTAATGAGAATAAATGTTACATAATACATCCTAGTTTTTGATGCTCTGTCTCATAGATTCAAATATTTGTACTCCTATATTAGAAAGCCACTTTAGGATTCATTTCATATTCCCTATTGTGGTGGATTATTTTTATATTTTCCTCTTTCAAGTACAACAATGACTTGGAATGTATAGGATGTGCCATCTACCTTACCTTTGTCAATCCTTGATCATATAACAAATATCTTGGTAAGTTGCCTTAAAACCTAGCTTGTTGACTCCATTTCCCAATGGAATATATCCCTCATGCCCAACCAAACCCTACTTCAACATGGCTTAACTGAATATCTAGCCATTGTGTGATTGTAGAGTCAGTTGCTAAATTTAGTGATTAAACTATCAGAGAGAAATGTTAGGTCCCTATAATACTAGCGATTCAAGAATTGTTCATTTGTGTAATGTAAAGGAGGTTGCCCCCTCAAAGAGGCTACGTTCTAAGTCGTTGATCTATATCTTTCTTCTATTTTGTGAGCTCATTGCATAACAATTGGTATTAGAGGTTTGAATTCTATGGTTTTGCTGCTTCAAACAGGTCATCGTGGAATTTTTGTTATAACTTTGTTTCTACGATGTTTCAGAAGCTAAACTTAAAGCCCATTTGATCTGAAAGCATACTGAACCTCGGGTGCAAATTTCAGATCTTGTCTTGCTATATTTTTTAGAGATATGATCCAAGGAAGTTAGGGTTTTTGCAGGCTCCTGAATTATATCACAAACAGGTGACCTGGGGAAAATCGTCATAACTTTCGCTCGGAGCATCGGATTGAAATTTCGTAACAAGTTACAGAAAGAGGACAACTTGTAGTTTTCTGTGTATTGGTTTCATACCCGAGGTCAAAATAGTGACACGTGGCACTTCGTACAAGTTCAATCTACTGAACCAATGTATAATCAGGTCATCGTGGGAGATTTGGCATAACTCTTCCTTGGAGAATCAAACCTTGATCAGACTTGTGGGGTTGGAAAGAGGACTCAGAGGGGTACCACAGGAAGCAATTTTAGACCTTGGAGCTTCGCAATTACAAAGATACAACAGATTCAATTTTTGCATAAGTTTGGTTTGAAAAATTAGTTTGAAGTGATTGAAAGGGAATAGTGAAGAAAATTATCATTAATTGATGTCCCAAAGAAATAAAATGGAAACTTCTAGTAAGCAACATAAAATATCTACTATGACACATGAAGAAGAGGAAGAAGTGCGACATGATATATCAAAATTACGAGACCAAGTGCAACAAATTTCTCTCTGACAAAAGGTAACAGAAGCTAAGATGGATGGTTTGAAGAATGGCATCAATGATATGAAAAATAACATTGAAGATTGGAAGAAGGACATGGAAGGGTGGAAGGAAGGTTTGACAAAGTTGCTACAAGAAAGGCTTCCTAATGGTGAAAAGGTAGTAGAGAAAACTCATAATGAGAACAAAAGAAATGTTAATCATGATTCTAAGAATGACAACATTGAAGATTTGAAGAAATACGTGGAAGGTTTGACAAAGTTGCTACAAGAAAGACTTCCTAATGGCGAAAAAGTAGTAGAGGAAACTCACGATGAGAACAAAAAAAATGTTAATCATGATTTCATAGACTCTAACGTTGGAATAAAGTCCCACCACGTTCCAAAGATAGATATGAGGAATTTTGATGGCAAGGATCCCGTTACATGGATACTATAGATGGAACAATATATCGATCTCCATAATGTGGAAAACACACAAAAGGTACGCATTGCAAATTTATATTTGGAACCCAATTAGTTTTTATGGTATCGATGGATTTGCTCTCGTAAAGAAATTGTCACTTGGTCAATTTTTACAGACGAAATGATAACACATTATGAGGATACAAAGAGAAACATCTTCTTTAGCCAATCGATAAATCTAAAAAAAAAGGGTTCAATGGTGGAGCACATTAAGGACTTCCAAAAATTGAATATAAGGGTACATGATATTCCAGAGGCACATATGATTGATGTTTTCATAGGGAATTTCAAGGATAATAGCCAACATGAGGTTCGCCTTTGGGAACCTGATTCATTGGAGAAGGAATTCAGGTTAGCAAGAAAAATTAAAAGAAAAATTATGGAAACAAGGAAGCCTACCACTCACAATTATAAAGATGGAAGCGTTGCTACCCCTAGCCTTCCACAACCTACAAGGTTGACACCAAAACAATTGGAAGAAAAAAGAGCAAAGGGGCTTTGTTACAGTTGTGATAATAAATACACTAAAGGTCATAAGTGTGCTGAGAATAAATTATTTTACATAGATTGGGAAGAGGATGAAGAAAAGGAACAAGAAACGTCAAAAGAAGAGGATATACATAAGGAATCAATCCTAGAGAGAAAAAATGAATCCAACCATATCTTGTAATGCATTGGCATGAATTACTACTCAAACTCTCAACATGGAAGGACATATCAAGAATAAAAAGGTAATAGTGTTGATTGATTTGCGTAGTACCCATAATTTTATTCATTGTAAGATAGCTAAGGAATTGAATTGCTTCCTATATCCAGCACCAAAGTGTCAAGTGATGGTTGGAAATGGAGGAACCATAAATTGCTTTGGAAAGTGCCATAATATAAAGCTATCCATGGGAGAATATGTATTGAATAGTCCTATGGTTTCTATTCCAATGGGTGGTGCTGATGTTGTACAAGGAGCCCAATGGCTACAATCTTTGGGTATGATAACTTTTAATTTTCAAGAACTTTTCATGAAATTCTGTTGAGAAGGAAATGAAGTTGAATTAAGGGGTATCACAGGGAAACCTGGAAAGATAATGAACTCTAATGGAATGACAAAGCTTCTAAAGAAAGAACAACGAGTTGTAATTGCACAATTATGTTCACTAGGAGTTCCCACATTGAAGTCATCTATTTCTCTAGATCTCCAAAAAGTATTGGATGATCATTCCAAGATGTTTGAGACTCCCAAATGCCTCCCACCTATTCGTGATCATGATCATGTTATTCATTTGATTCCAGGAAGTGTTCCTCCAAACATCAGGCCTTACAGATATCCCTA
>APFE031311661.1:0-11901 GCA_000404065.3 Pinus taeda | reverse complement strand
AGACCCTAGCAAAATTAAAGCCATTAAGGAATGGAAAATCCCCACATCCATAAAGCATCTGCGAGGATTTCTCGGGTTGACAGGGTATTATCACAAGTTTGTTAAGATTTATGGGAAAATAACAGAACCTCTAACAACATTACTAAAGAAAGATGCATTTTATTGGACTCCAGAAGCAACAAAAGAGGCAATGTGCCAAGCACCAGTCTTAGCTACGCCAGGCTTCATGAAAACCTTTATTGTGGAATGTGATGCCTCAGGAAATGGGATTAGCACTGTTTTAATGCAAGAAGGAAGACCCATTGCTTTGAAAGTCATCCAATCAAAGGAAAGTATTTACACAAAGCTATTTATGAGAAGGAAATGCTAGAAATACTACATGCACTTAAGAAATGTCAACCTTACCTAATGGGAAGACACTTCAAGGTAAAAAAAAATCATGATAGTCTTAAATACTTTTTAGAACAAATATTATCTTCAGAAGAGCAGAAAAAATGGGTCACAAAGATGTTGGGTTAAGACTTTGAAATCATCTACAAAAATGGGAAGCAAAATGTTGTTGTAGATGCACTCTTAAGAAAGGATGAGGATGTGAAAGAATTGCTTTGTGCCATCTCTATCATCCAACCAAATTGGATAAACAAAGCAAGGGATGAATGGAATAATGAAGAAGAAATGTGGGTACTCATTCAAAATTTGCAGCAAGATCCCAATACATTTGATACATTTAGCTGGAAATATGATTCGTTATGGTAAAAAGATCACTATACCTCTGTAATAATTCCCAACTCAAACAAAATATTCTTCTGGAATTGCACACCTATCCCTTAGGAGGGCACTCAGGATTTTTAAAAACTTACCATAGGGTTAAGAAGGAATTTTTTTGGGATGGCCTTAAATATGATATTCAAAGGTTTGTGGTGGAATGTTTGGTTTGCCAACAAAATAAAGTTGAGACAATTAAGACCCTCGGTCTGTTACAACCTTTATCAATTCCAAGTCAACATTGGGAGGAAGTTTCAATGGATTTTATCACAGGTTTACCCAAGTCTGAAGGAAAGAGTGTCAGCATGATGGTAATTGACAAACTTACCAAGTATGCACACTTTTGTGCATTATCTCATCCATTTAAAGCTCGTACAGTTGCTACTGCATTTATGGAAACAATTCAAAAGCTACATGGAAACCTAAAGATTATTGTAAGTGACAGAGATCCCATTTTCATTGGAAATTTTTGGACTGAATTATTTTCTTGTCTGGGTACTTAGTTAGCTCATAGTTCATCTTTTCATCCTCAACCTGATGGGAAAACTGAGATAGTGAAAACATGTTTGGAAGGATATCTTCGTTGCTTTGCATTTGATAAACAAACACAATGGGTCAAGTGGTTGCCTCTGTCTGAATGGTGATATAACACTTCATTCCATACTGCAGCAAAAATGACCCCATTTATGGAACTTTATGGATATCATCCACCATCCACCACAACATCTTTAAGAGAAAATTCTAAGGTTCAAGCAGTGGAAGATCACATCGAGCATCAACAACAGCTTCTCCAACTCTTAAAGGATAACATCACTTTGGCGCATAATAGAATGAAACAACAAGAAGATCAACATTGCATCGAAAGAAGTTTTGATGTAGGTAACTAGGTATTTCTATGGCTAGAACCATACAAGCAAATGTCCCTCAAGCAAGCTAAGAAGGATAATAAATTATCACCAAATTATTATGGTCCATACAAGGTGTTTCAAAAGATTGGTACTATGGCATACAAATTGGAGCTTCCTGCATCTTCCCGGGTGCACCCAGTCTTCCATGTTTCATGCTTAAAGAAGGTTATAGGTGACAAGCTCCCAATTCAAGCAATATTTCCAGAACTTGACGAGGAAGGAAAAATAATATTGGAACCTGAAGCAGTCACAGAAACAAGAACTCGACAACTACGAAATGGATTAGTTTCAGAGTATCTCATCAAGTGGAAGAACTTAGTCACTGAAGAATCCACATGGGAGGATGAGAATTTTATACAGAAGCATCTAGAACTTCTCAAGCATTGAGGACAACATTTTTTTAAAGGATAGGGGCATGTTAGGTCCCAATAATACTAGTGATTCAAGAATTGTTCATTTGTGTAATGTAAAGGAGGTTGCCCCCTCAAAGAGGCTACATTATAAGTCGTTGATCTATCTCTTTCTTCTATTTTGTGAGCTCGTTGCATAACAACCTTCTTTGGATTGAAGGGGCTATCCTTTAATCTACAAGATTGGATTCCAAAGGTTAACTTAGGAATTTATCTCCAACAACCAAGAGGACATTTCTAAGTGATAAAAATCATGATCTCAGATCAATCTTTGAGAACACCACTTCTTTCAATTGGTCAAACAAGTCATCGATCCTTGGCAATGGCTACCTGTTCTTGATGGTTATCTTGTTTTACTACCTATAATTGATACACAATCTAAGAGTACCATCCTTCTTCTTCACAAACAACATTGGTACACCCCAAGGCGACACACTTGGCCTAATGTATCCCTTTTCAAGCATTTCCTTCAGTTGCAACTTCAATTCCACTATCTCGGGTGTGATCATCCTGTAAGGTGCTTTTGATGTTGGTACTACACCTAGTACCAACTCAATAGAAAAGTCCACTTCTCTTTGAGGTCATAACTCTGAAATATCTACGGGAAATACGTCTTGAAACTATTGTAAGATCAGGTACCTCTCCAAGAATTCGACATCCTCAACATCCTTACCTTTATCATTCAAAATATGCACTACAAATAACACACACCCTTTCCCGCAACTGTGCTTTACCTACATAGTTCTAACCATTTTTACTGACGTATCCTTCTTCTTGACCTGCAAGATTCTTTCTTCCCCATTGTCATCCAAGCACTCAATAACCTTGTCATAACAATCCACCTTAGTCTTGTGAAGATACAACCAATCCATACCAAAAATCATATTATATGACCCTAATGGAAGTACATTCAGATGCACTGATGTAGGCATACCATTCAATTCAAATGCATAAGATCTTACCCAATGGTGAACTCTCTTCTTAGTACCTGTGGCCAAATGCACTAACCAAGACTCTGCATGAACTTATTTTCTCAACCACACTTATCCACCGAGTCAGGATTAGCATAACTATAATTAGATCCAGGGTTAATCAAAATAGAAACAAGTTGATCACAAATCTTACCGTCCATCTCGATAATAGATGCTTGGTGATCCGCCTGCCTATTATCCAATGCTACATAGATATGAAGAATGCTCTTTCAACCATCCCCAATTGTCTTCACTTCTGGTAATCTATAGATATGAGGCCTACCATCCCGATATGATGAGAAATCCCTCTTACGATGCTCCTTTCCACATATCCAACATTGGAATTGTCCCTTACCATAACCTCTATTCTTTTGCCCTCTAGGATGTGACCCATGTCCCTTTCCAACTGCATTAAACTTCTTATAAGGAAAGACATTTTCTTTTTCGCCTGCATCCTGAGGTCTTTTTCTCTTCGGTTACCATTTACCTATAGTCTTGTCTTTCCCTTTCCAAACTTACCGAGACTCTGTCTTACGCTTCGATTATTCATAACAATGCTTCAACTTTCCAATTACTTCTTCAAGGGACCAAGGCTCATCATACTTAATCTGATCTTTAAATGCTAATGGTAATCCATTGGCAAATATTTGAACTTTGGATTTATAACCCTTAAGATACGATACATACCTAAATAACTACATGAACTTAGTTGTGTACTCCTCATCTGCCATTTATCCCATCTTCAGATCATATAACTCCTTGGCTTTACTATCATAGTACATTTCTGACAAGTACTTCTTTTGGAAAATCCTTTTGAACTCATGCCAACTTAACTTTTCTTTCCTGGTGTCTCTGACCTACTTCACATCTTCCCACGAGATGTCTGATTTCCCTTTGAGGTTGAAAATAGATATCCCAACCTTCCTGTTCTTTGTATAGTCGTTTAGATCAAAGAACTTCTTCATCCCAAGTAACCATGCCTCTGCATCTTCCTTCTTCTTCAACTCTCCATCAAATATAGGTGGCTTGGATTTCTTGAACTCATTCGATAGATATCCCCTGTCATTCCTTCTGTAAGGATGATAGAGATGACCACTATGATACCCATCTAAACCAAAACTAGAGTAGAACCCATGTCCATCATCTCTCCTATCTGATATATCCAAGAATATGCCATCCGTAAATTTATCATCCATGTCTGACCTGTGCCCATCATGAGATATACTAGCATAGACTCCATTAGTCTTGTCTTCCTATCCATGAATTATTCTAAGAAGTCCCTGTCTTTGCAAGTCTGACAAACTCTGAAGGATAACTGCATTTACCTCTGCTTCTTTCTCTAGTGCCCTGCAAAGTCTCTCTTGTGACTAAATGCTTCTTTCATTATCTACTTTACAACTTCTTATTTCTGCCTTCAAACTTCTCAAAGTGTCTACTATGTGAGGGGAGTACTCATCAACATGTTGCTCATTTGATATGTAGGGAGAGTCATGTGAACTATAATCCACCATTTTTCTAGTCATCTTTGATCTTCTTCCTTCAAGTAACTGTGTCAGATAACCAAACATAAACATTACCAACATACCTCAGTATAGTTCAGGGGAGGACATCTCATCTACAAGATCAACCAAATTAGCACGATACATGTATAATCATAATAATAACAATATATCTACATCATGAATGACAATACCTTTTGCATTCCATGACCTCATGCACAAAAACCATAACCATAACAATGCATGCACAACAACTTATAGAAACTGTTGACACCTAATCATCATGTTTGGGTGAATAACTAAAAATGATGTAAATAAATAATAGAGAATATGAATAGTCACCGGGAGATGAAATGAATAGTCTCTCCCTCATGTATATAATAAACACCAACCTAAATGAAATCAATGAATTGTTTTGAGGAGTTATTGCCTGGTTTGACATGGTATCAAAGCCAACTCCATTTTTGGCATTGTAGTCTGCCATTGTAACTCCCTTTTGTTATTTCTTCAGAAATTTGTCAGTTTGTCCTGCATTTTTTCTTCCAATTTATGTAACTTCCCATGCTCCTTTGACATAGTCCATACGTTGCTCTCTCCACACTGCTGGCCTCCATATCTGCATGAAAGATTATGGAGCATTGAATGGGTGGTATTGTTGGAACTGTGCTAGTGTGCAGTGAAGGGTGCGTATAACCATCGAAGGACTGTTAATGGTGGTGTGCAACTGTTTTGAGACTGAGGTATCCGAGCCATGGTTGAAGACTGAAACTTCATTAACTGGTATGTAGAATATTCTTTGAGTTCTATGCTAGTACGTTTTTAAATTCATCAAAGGCTTTTAAATATGTCGAATTATGCCACACCTTGGCCTGGGTCTCCATACGCTTCTCGACTCCACAGTCATACCTTCCACCGCTACACAATGTGTATAACTCTGATAGTCATACTTCCCATTGCTATATAGCGTGTATAACTCTTGCGTGAAGGACAACCCCGTGCTTGAAGAAGGCCATAAGAGCCCTCCTTATACTGCACTCCCATCGTATCTATTCCACGGTGAACGTGGTGGCGCTGCTCCGATACGGCCCTCCTCCACAACTCAACTTGATATATCACATTGTTGGTTGGCTAACACTATGGTATCTTGAACACTGATGCTCTTTATATATCATGTTGTTGGTTAATGTTGTGGTATCTTGAACGCTATCATACACAGGAGCAATTTCGGAGAAGTTAAGGTAATGCTGAAGACTTCCAATTGACTTTTGTATATTGACTAATTTGGTGCATTACTATAACAATTGATTCATTTGTGGAATTGCTTATATAAGTCTCAGTAGTTTTCTGTAGATTCCTTTGACAACATAGACAATAACTGCGAAGATGCCATGAAGATGAAAATAATTTATTCACATATATCTTTGATATTTTTTGTGAATTTGGATTGAGATAGTTTTGAAGATAAATTATTCTACATACCTCTGTCTCCATATATCATATATCAGAATCAATTTTTTAGTAGCAGAAGTTTTCTCCACAAAAGCACTGCTAGCAGAAGTATTTTTATAGCATTCAGATTTTACAATGCATTCGATCATATCCATTGTGGGAATAGTTCTCACTGGCAAGGAGAACTATCTTGAGTGGTCTAGGATGATAAAACACACCCTCATTTTCAATGAGTTGTGGAAAGGAGTGTGTGTTGGAGATGAAGACAAAGAGCCAGAACAACCTACCTCAGACAAAGAGTTCACCATTTGGGAAAATAAGAACAACAAAGCCTATGCACTAATTGTAGCATCTGTAAGTGAAGAGGTGAGTCACTATATTTCGCCATTTTCAACTGCTTTCGAAGCCTTACAAAAGCTGAAAGAACTCTATGACTCACATTCTGCACTTGAAATTGTTCAACTCATGATAAAACTCTTCACTCTTGAATTGCAAAATAATGATCCTCTTGCTCTTGCATCTGAAGTAAAATCTATAATGCATGATATCAAATCCACTAAGGTTGAATTGGATATTCCTCTTATCGCTTTTCTCAAGGCACTTTATCCTACTTACTCCAATTATCTTGAGTCATTGCAAGCAAATGGAAACCTTAAAGATATTACCTTTGACTCTCTTGTGAAAAAATTTGCTAAAAGAGAGAAAGCTTTTGGAAAGAAGACAACCCCTGAATCTTCTGAAGAGGCTGTGTGCCTTGCTCATAAAGAAAAGAATCGTGCTCAAGATTCTTTGTTGGGTCCCTATAATACTAGTGATTACCCCATTACTATTGTAGTTATACCCCTTATTAATATTGTTGTGCCCATATTGCCCCCATATTGTTATTACTGTGCCCCATAGAATCCCTCTATTGTTATTTTTGTGGCTTTATATTATTATTGTTAGGTCGGCTGGGTTATATTGTGACTCCTTAGACTCCTATATATAGAAAGGAGGTTTTATCATTTGTATCATCCAAGAATTGTTCATTTATGTAATTAAAGGAGGTTGCCCCCTCGAAGAGGCTGAATTCTAAGGCGTTGATCTATCTTTTCTATCTTTTCTTGAGCTGGTTTCATAACAATATATCTTCTAGAAGTTATAGGATATTCTTAGGGGGAACATGGTAATTTCTCATATTCAGTAGCATTAGATCTACGTTATCATATCTACAAAAGAAGTCTTCATTCAACATTGGTCGACCCTTTTCCCTTGAGGTCAAAGGGGGAGAGAAGCTTGGTGTTTAGGAATTACTGGTGACTTGGGAGAGTAGCTTGGCATATCTACAGATGTGGTTACATGTATGTACAGGTGGTGGTGACCAAACATCAAAGTGGTTGCCATCAAGATCAAAGGGAGAGATTGTTGGAATTATGACTAATGTATTGTCCTTGATGGAAACCTACTTGATAAAGATGTCAACATGATGGTAGAAGAATGAGTATACAAGCCAGTACACATGTGACAGAGAAATTAGACAAAGGAATATCAGTTCAGAGATAGAGGAAAGATAAAAGTGATGTTTTATGAAGTATACGCGGATCCTATGAGCAAAGGTTGCATACATACACAGGTATGGTGAAGTAAAGTCACGTATAGTTTCTGCACCATAGTATTATCAATGACAGGGGTCTTTACCATGGTATTGGCCCATAGTAATGGGCGCGATAATGGATATTTGATCCCATCAAAGAATACCATCAGTATAACTACGAAATTGGCCTAAGGTTTGGCTAATGCCTAAGCTATATAAGGCAATGGAGATCAAAGTGTTAAATGTGCAAGTATAGGGTTATTGATGATTGGTTTGATCTGAAATAGGTGTGCACCAAGTATAATGATGATGGATCAGATCTATTAGATATGAAAGGACTACATATTGAATAATATGCTTATGGTTTGACAGATCTATGATGATGATGTTATGATGTATATATTTTATGGTGTATGTCGAGATTTGGGTTTGAAAAGTGTTATGTTATGCATTGAAGGTTTGAATCAGTAATTACATATCTGTTTGCAGGTTTTTTCAGAAAAGGTCATGTTCATACGTGAATTTGCTTCTAGGTACTCACTTATAGATTCTACAGTATGGATCGATCTATACGCGCGTGTCAAGTATGAAAGGTGTGTACATACATGGAAATGATTTATAAGAGTCGTGTACATCTATTAGGGTTTTGCAATATGAGCTTATGATAATGATTGATATGTTTGATTATGTTTACTATTGTTTGTCAATGAATTCTTTCATGATAATTTTTGTTTAGCAGTGTTAGGTGAACTAATGAATAGTAATGATACTTCTATGTGATGATCTGTATGTGGTTCAAAGATCTGTGATGGGGTTAGTAAGTATCACAGTGATTGTTTTAGTAGTGTAGTAATTCAAATTCAATTTTCTATGTTTTGACATATGTACGAAGGTCATCCTAAGGGAAAGCACATATATATGTGGGTATTCTTCTGAACAATACTGTATATATTCTGACATGTGTTTAATCAAGGTTTGCAATGATAGGATCTGGTTTCTATGATGAACAGTATGTAGTCTGGTATTCTAATGAATGGGTATACAATGATATAAGTTGTTCTGTTTGTTTGAATAAGTTATTTCAATATTTGATTTGGTGATCCAGTTGGTTCAGTGACTTGATACGGTGTTGATTTCAGTATTTCTATCTAATATTTGGAATGGATCCAGTTTGAAGTATTCTGAAAAGTGATCCACCAAGAATTGAGGATAAGAGGGTTGTAGCTCCCTTCTAGTAGAAGTTGGAGAATGAGAGAAGGTTGTAGCCTTTTGTAGGTGGGTTCTTGCATACTAGTATGAGTCTTCGCCAATACAAAATTGTAAGAAAAATCTCTTTATAATAAGAGAAGGCAGAGACGACAGCAGCAGTGGCTTTTTCCCACATTGGGTTTCCACCTAAAAAGCTTGGTGTTCATGAGTGTTGATATATTGTTTATGTATGATGGTTTATTATGTTCTTACTACACATGGTTATTATTTAATTCATGTCTAATGAAGTACTGATACACTGGTTTAAGTTAAACAGTTGATGAATTGACTAAAAAGTTAGTTAAACTAGATATATGTAACTTGTCTTCATTATATTTGTGTACATATGCAGGTTTACTTCATAACAATGGCATATAGAAATCTTAATTTGAAAACAAAAGGTTAAGTATTTTAAAAATATTGATTCACCCCCCTCTCAATATTTTTCCTAACACAATATTCATAGTCGCGAGTCAGAAAAAATCCCCGATGAGCCAAAAGAAAATCAACAAAGATCTTACCATCATGCCTAGAGTCACAAACTTAAAATTTAACCACTAAAAAACCATCCGACATGATCATTGCTCATTATCTAAGGATAAGAGTGTTGCAGGGACCCTTGCACTAGAAATTGAAGGATCCATCAAGTCTCCATTGTTTCATTCATAGGTGATATGGCCTTCTATATATGCCATATGGGAATCAATCATATCTAGGAAAAATATTTGGTTCCTGAGCATCATTTTAATGTATTCCAAAGAATTGAAGACATTATATCTTTCTACTTTCCTTTTCTTCAAGACCAGAACCAAGAGGTGTTTATTTTTGTAGCTTGGGAGGTACTCCAAGCCTTGAGGATCAAAGCTTTGGAGGAAGAAGCTCCACAAGTGGCCTTGTGGGCTTTAAACCCAAGCTTGAGGTTTTTCACCCATCGATGTTGGGGACAAAACCATGGAGATATTTTGAAATGTGATGGATGACGATGATAGTGCACGTTGAGGCAAATTTGACACATCAAAAATCATCCTATTACGAGTTGTGGTTGAAGAGATATGAATTTTTGAAGTTAAGTATTGGAAAATTGTCTAGATAAATCAAGTCGGCCTTGACATGAGGTGACCCTTTGATGGGCTAGACGTTTCCCTAAAGACTTGTATAAAAATAGGTGAGTTAGACCTCTTTTGAGAGACATCCAAGTGCATCTACCATCAAGACAAGCTTTGAAATTGGAAGTGGATCTGAAGCATTAGAGGAAATTTTAGCCTAAAAGTGTCTATGAAATTTTCACATAATTTCCATGTCATAATATGTAAACCAATCAAAATCCTTTAAATTTAAAAGAGGCACATGTAAATATTTTGGAGGGAAAAGAAGAAAAAATATTTTTTTATTGTAATTTTAGCTTATCTCTTTATAGGTTTACTCAAATTTCAAGTGTCGACACTTGTTTGATACAGAATTAAATTATGCATCCAACGAGTACCCATCACGCATACCTCTAAGAAGACCCACCTTGATAAAAAAAAATGAAGATACATTAAAAAGTGTGTTGAACACGCTATTTTAATGTATCTTCAATTTTTACCAATGTAGGTCTTTAGAAAAGTATGCGTGATGGGTACTTGTTGGATGTGTAATTTAATTTCGCATCCAACAAGTGTCTATAGTTAAAATTTGAGTAAACTTATAAGGAGATAACCCACAAATACAATTAAAAAATAAAAAATAAAAAATAAAAAAGATCTTCTTTTCTCTCCAAAATTCATAAATCTTATTTTATTATTTTAACTATTATATTATTATTTTTCCTTATGAGACCACTTTTAGGCTTAAATTTCCTCTAACGAAAGGAGGTATGGAGTAGGGAAGCCGAGTTAGGATAAGTTTTATCTTTGTTTTGAGTGAAATCACCTTTGCAAATGGGTTCGCAACTCTAAGGTAGCGAGCAAGGATAATTGAAGGTAGATTCCTAGGCAGATTTGTGTACAAATTCCTCATAGATTCAAACAGCAAATTGTAATATGCAAAAAAAACTTAATTGAATCTACTCTACTCTACTCATTAGTGAAAATAATAAACGATCAATGAAATCATGAAGCATAAAAGAGAAAGAATTCAATCACGCATAACACAATAATTTTCTAGGGAAAGTCACAGCTAAAAACCCCTTACTATCTATATATTGCATTAATAAAAAAATATGAGAAGATTGCAATGATTTGTTAAAGCCTCAGAAACCTCTGCACCATCTCTATCTATCTCACTACCAACTTTGTTAGGATATTCCAACACATAGGAATAGTTAAGTATAACTTGGTCTAGTATAGAGTTAGGTAAAGTGTGTTTCTTTACTATGTACATTTGTAACTTACAATCCTACAGTCACAATTTGTAGTGATCCAACGGTTCATTCTCTCATCGGTATTACTGACACTTGATTCGTGGCTTAACACCTGATTGGTCCATGAATTCTATTTAAAGTACATGGAGGGTCATTTGTAGGTTAACCGTTCACGAGAGAAGCTTATGTAAATTTTCATTCTTTTATTAATAAATTGCCTGAAGTGGCCGCATTGGCTCAGGCCGTGGACTGTTTCCCTCTTTGAGGGTTTTAACCACATCAAAATATTGGTGTATTGATCTGTGATCTATTTGTGAGCAGTGTTCTTTTGTTTTTCTATCTGAGGAACTTACCCTGTAAATTCCTACATGGTATCAGAGCTATTTGAGGGTCGCGTCCGTTGGTGATCCAAATCTGAAGCCGGTACAACTGCATCCGACTGCCATCTCCTAGATCTGTTGTTTCTGACTGCTTTCGGGCCAAGAGGACTGCTCTATTATTTTAGGAGCATTTGTTCCAGTGAGGAACCCCTTTCGTTTCACGTGAAAAGGTTTCTGGTAGCCCTAGCTGCGTCATTTTTAAGATCTGGAGGTATACAGTGTTTATTTGCAGTTTACAGTTATTTTATCTTTGTTTATTTCGGTTTCGGTTTATTTAGCTCTTTTTTATTACCGGATCTATACCTTTCATTTCTGTGTATGCTCTTTTCCCTGCGACTCTGTGCGATCTGGGCAAAT
>APFE031311658.1:28428-31663 GCA_000404065.3 Pinus taeda | reverse complement strand
ACCAATTCCACTTCGCTTTCCATAAAACAAATGTTGAATTTATATTTTTTTTATACATAATGGTTATATATTTTTTTAATTATGGATGACACTGATATTAGATTAAATTTGTTAAGTGTTAAATGTTAAACATTTATGCTTGACATCTACCCCATACTGGGTTGTAAAGCACCTCTAGGTGAAATATTTTATTTTTAAGAGGGTCATATAGGCTTCACAGTTCATAACACATTTATTTATTAAAGAAAAGAAAATGTGTCACACATAACAAGTTAATTCCGCCAATAGGCATCTCTATTCTGGAATAGGCTTCCATAATTTAAATTTAATTATTATTAGTTATTAGGTGGATGGTAGAGATTTAATCTCTATGGAATATACCAAATTTTTCATAATAGTATTCATAGATCATGAATTAATATTTATATCCAAGTTAGTTATTCCATTTTAATTAATTTATCTAAAATTAACTAATTAAAAAAATGGCATTACAACATGTGTCATAGTGGGCATGTGGTATTGACTCATGGTATTGTAAACAAAGCTATTTATAAGATAAGAATTTTGAGGGTAAAATGGAGGTGAATCTCCATGGTTAAGAATATTGTTACATTATAAGAAAAAATAGGAAATAATCACATCAAGAAAAATTTTGCCGACACATTTTGAACCAATGAGTGTGGTTCATGAGACTATTAATGAGACAATTAAGAATTAGATCATTAAATAGATAGACAAATCCTTCCAACTACGCAACGAGTTAAATAGATAAACAAATCCTTCCAACGGCTAGAAATAAATGGCTATAAAACGACTACTTTTGACTGGGTTGAAAACATGTGAAGAATGAATTTAATCAAATTTTAAATTGTTACATGTTTTTTAAAATGTATATATGTTTAATGCATATGGATGAATGTATGAAGATGGGTTACATTTTTGGGCCAAACGGCCAAATGTGGCATTGAAATTTTAGGCTTTTACGTCAAAGTTCATATGATTATTGTGAATTATGGTATTTTTTGCAAAATAATTTAGTGCCATATAATATGTCAAGTTTCCATTAAATGAAATGCTTGCCCTTGCAAACTTTCACATATCTTAAGAGGTATGCATGTGTTCATGTAGCATAAGTTAGTCTAAAATGTGTAATATATATATAATATATAATCACACACACTAGCAAATCTACAAGGAGAGAGTAAAGTTTTTATAATTTTTTTCTTTTAATATATAATTTTGCATTAAAAGAAAAAAATTAATATGAAAAATAGCTTCTCCTGTAGATTGAATGCTAGTGATGTTGTCGGTGTATATACTAATATATAATACTATAATTATAATATTTATTCTATTTTCGAAACAATTGGCCAAGTAAGGTTTTTTGTCAACTACTAATAAATTGAAAACCAAGTGTAGCCTTTTTAAGAGAATTTGTAAACTAAGATAGTGGTGTTTTTTGAATGAGTTGTCTTTAGTGAGACTTTTTGGAATCTTTTCCAGTGGGTTTTTCCAATCTAATTTCTATAAAATCTACCAGGGATTTATTGAAATCACAAGCTTGATGGGTAACCCCAACACAATCGAGTGCCCTAGGGTCGTTCAAGGTGCTAAATCCATATATAGAGTCAAAAATCCAGTTTAAATAACACAAGGGGTTGTTCAGGGTGTTGAATCCATATATAGAGTAAAAAAAATAGATTAAATAACACAAATCAAGGTTTTAGCTCAAAATTTTCCATTGGTTGCACCAGAAAGTCAAAAAATTTGCACTACAGACAATTCCATTTTTGAATTTTTTTCATTGTGTATATTTTATGATATTGTTTTCTTATTCAACTTCTTTAAATTTATTCAAAAGAATTTCAAGCATTATGCTTAAAAGAAATTAGATAAAAAATATCATATGAATTCGAAAATGTCAAACTCATATGCCATTGGATAGAGGATTCCTTCATGAATGCAACATCCACCTAAAGATAATTTTTTCCCAAAATCTGCTAGGGTACAAAATGGTGTTGCGGAAATTTTGCAAAAGAGGTGCTAAAATTGTGGATTTTAGGACTTCAGAGGCTCGGTCTAGCACAGGGGTGCTAAAATTTGTGGATTTTAGGACTTCAGAGGCTCGGTCTAGCACTTAAATCGCTTGATCGAGCATTTAAATTTCAAATTCAAATAGCTCAATAGAGGTTTTTGTAAACCCTCGATCGATCCATTTACATGGTTAACATGGGCTCGACTGAGCAATGTGGCGTGATCGAGCTATATCGCTTGATCGAGCTATTAAGCTCGATCGAGTAATATGGAGTGATCTAGCTATATTGCTTGATTGAGCTATTCAACTCGTTCAAGCCTCTGTAAAAAAAATTGTGAATACCATAATTTATATTTTAGAATCAATAAAGATCTAAAATTTAAGTTTTTACCACATTTTAAAATTTCAAATTTTATTATAAATTTTGTTAGCATGGCATGTAGAAACCTTATTAAATTTAATATTAATATAATTATTACTAAAATTAAATTAAATTATGAAATTTGATATTAATATATTTAATGTTAATATTAAATTTTAATTTTGGATTATAATAAAATAATATTAATAAATATAAAATTTTATAGTATAATATGAGCACCACCACATTAATAAATGTGGTTGATATACATTGCAAGAGTCAGCAAGATATCATTGATTAATTTTCTTTAACTGCTATTTTTTTTTATAGAATTAAAATATAATATATAATATTTTTAAAATCTTGAAGATATTAACCTTAGATACCTAAAATAAATAAGATAACCTAAAGAGTTTCAATTGGAAGACTATGAACAATCATCGTTCTCTCTGATGGGTAGTTGGAGCATAATATTTTGAAATTTTTAGATAATATTTGAATGGAAAATTAATCATTTTCCCTTAGGTTCAATGACAACAACAGCATTTTAAAATTTTTCATTTAAATATTATTTATTAAATTAAAATAAAATTATTGTATACGTCAAAATAAAAATGAAAATATTTAAACAAATTTATAATTGTCAAAGTATTTTATTTTTTTGTGAAATATAGAGGAGAGAGAGTGGGAGATAAGGGTAATAGAGAGAGAGGGGGCACAAAGATGGAGAGAGAAAGAGGAGGAGAGAGTGGAGGACAAATGAAGGGAGTTTGAGAGATGGAGTTAGAGGAAAAGATAGGTAAGGAAGAAGTTCAAGAAATATATAGAGAGAGGGGGAG